>CABFWB010002743.1:63018-85304 GCA_902151455.1 Timema bartmani | reverse complement strand
GGGGAGTTGGCTCCTCCTAGTGACCACCCATCATGAGGAAGTCAGGAGCTTAGCCTCCGAACAGCCTCAAACTTCGTTCTCAAAAATCTCAGTTCCTTATGTCTCACACACCTTCTTAGCAGCCACCCAAGCCTTTCTGAGACCAGCTGTTCGGAGTTGACCAGCGGGGACCTCGAGGAGGTGCCCTGACCAGCTATCCCCACTACATGGGTACGCACTACCAACCACTTAGTGTATGTCGAGAAGGGGGTATCCCCCTCCTCACACACAGATTATCTTGTGGGGTCTTAGCTATGTCGGACCCCTTCCATCACAATACCCAGGGACCACCCCATGGAGACACCCCGACAGGATGTTTAGAGATATGTCAGTACCGGAAGGTGGCATAGACAGTCTAGTGCAGAGCGCACCCAGCCACCGAACGTCGGGTCAGACGAACGCCTGAACACCATGACCCCCTGCCCAAGTTGACTTGCGAAACGAAACGACATCTCACTTGCAGGTCCCACTTCGATGAAATGGCAGAGCTGATTCGCTTTGCTCTCCACGCCATCTTCGGGTGTTATTTGTCATTTGGCGCAATTCTGCAACTTACCTCCCCCCTTGATGTCTCCAGGTGGAGTTCTGTTTGTATATAACAGCCATTTCTCGATGTATATATTTTATTCTATTGTCTCAATTTGACGGAGAAGCTTCTTGGACGTAATACTAGATCGGTGGACAAAGCAAGTGGTGATCATGATGTGTGAGGCATTGGACGTCGCAGAAGAAGCTACGGCTGTCACTATGAGTATTTGTATTAGGAAAGAATTTTAGAGTCTTAGTACTCTTTTTCTATGTCCATATGACATTGTTGCTGTGTCGGAGTTTCTGACGGGTTTTTCTATGCCCATAAGGCAAAGTTTAGTGTTGTAGAGTTCTAACTATTTTTATATGACATGGTTTTTGGTGTCAGAATTTCTGACATGTTTTTCTATGCCCATAAGGCATAGTTTTCAATGTTAGTCTTAGTGCTCTTTTTCTATATCCATATGACATAGTATTGCTTGTCAGAGTTTCTTATCTTTTTCTATGCCCATGAGCCATAGTTTTGAATGATGATCTTGATGCTCAAATTATCTAGGTCCACATGACATGATTTAGTACGGCAGTGTTTCTGACTTTTTCTATGTCCATAAGACATGGTGCTATATTCTAGGGAAAAGTCATGACTCCCTAAACTGTATGGCCATGCTTATGATAGCTTAATGGTGGAAATCAGGTTATCTAACGCTTTATTCAGTGAACTAATTAGGTCCCCATTATTTATCCTTATTTTACCTATTTACAGTACGCAACCTGTGGGGGGGACTATTAGTTCTTAGTAGTGGCCCGCGGGGATAGTGAATAGTCTCCGGCCCTCTTCAGGCGTCGTTTGTATTAGCTAATACATTTATTGTTTGCACTAATTATTGTGTGCCCAAGATAGTGTGGAGGTATAAATATACTATTGAATGTCCAGGCAGTACTAATTAGGAATAGTCCGGCCATAGTATCTTTACAGCCTAGATTCCTGGTAGCTCGTCATTTACTATTTACAAACTGATAGGTCCTTTACTAGGTGTTTAATATTTATGTTACTTAACTCACAATGGATATAACTCATGCTAGCTAGCTCATTTAACTACAATAGTAGTAACCCTTTAAAATTATAACTTACTAGAATTGATATCACTAACTAATTTTTGACTATAATTCATGTATAGACCTTTCAGGTTTAAGTCTAATAATATTTAGGCTGGATAGTTGTTATGTATTGTAGCATAACCTTAAATTAATATTTGCTTGCTATTTATATTGCCACTGTGTTGAGGCTGACGCACCTTCTTAGCAGAATGTGACTTAGTTCTAATTAGTAGAGATACTTCACTCAATAATAGACTCAACCTTGCTTCTGTTGATTCATAGTTAGTTACCTAGGTGTTGAGTTTAATTCTTCCCTGATAGGATGTATACGTCTATGGTAACCGATTTAATTTATCTAAATAAGCTAAGGACTGTTTAATCTAAGACCTATTTAAACCTTATGTAATACGTGTTTAAATTTAAATAAACTGATTTGTTAAACTTGTATATTTATCTTATGCTTATTTCTTCCCATCTTTCTTTAAATATGTTGTTTTACTGAAATCGTCTCGTCTTTTAATAAATGGGAGAAGCGATGATACAAAAGCTGGGGGATGAGTGATGCATCTATTTTAGGGAAAAATAAGCTTATATGTGATATAATGTTAAAATCAACCAGTTCATCAAGTGGTCCTTAAATACCCTAATTATATTATTATCATTGATGCTTTTAACTCTCGTTGTGGAGCATAGTGCCACGGTAATGCTTAACTACTCCAGGTACTCCTTGTTGCAGTTTCTGTGATAGGTCAATTTCAGGTGGAGCATGCTATGGAAGGTACTTTTCCTTAACTTTCAGGGATCTTTTAAATACTAAAATATACATGAGAGTGACTTCCCTCCAAAGGAAGTTGTGCTATCGATTTTTACTGCTCAGTAAAAATCCATTAACCTCATATGAGTTTGAACCCATAATCATTGGACTTTGAAGTGAGCGAGCTATATAAATTATATCTAAAAAATATATTATTTACATGATAAATGTACATATATTTAGCATAAATAATTTTTTTGTCCAATTTAATTTAATTTGGGTGTAAAATGATATATATTTTATGCACGATAACAAATAAAAAATGTGTGTCAAATGTTTCGTCTGGACGCCTCCCGCCTTGGATGTGGCCTAATTTTCTTGGATGCGGCACGCCCTAGCCTCACATACTGCAGATTGGCTGCCAA
This sequence comes from Timema bartmani, assembly GCA_902151455.1. Taxonomy (NCBI): domain Eukaryota; kingdom Metazoa; phylum Arthropoda; class Insecta; order Phasmatodea; family Timematidae; genus Timema; species Timema bartmani. The sequence continues at coordinate 82,460 of CABFWB010002743.1, read as the reverse complement.
TAACAAAATATTTCCTCCTAGAAAAGAAAGGAACAAAAATACTCACAATCGTATCATCCTTTTCTGAAGTTGCTAAATAAATAAGCTCACATGCCAAATGAGTTACAGCTCAACTCTGCCTGAGTAAAAATCCTTATTCCACAGTAAAAAAAAATCCAACCCCTTGACTCAGTTGGCAGTGTGACTGAGCTAAGGGTATCAGGATCTATTCCCAGTGAAGCCTAAAAATACACCTTTTTTAAATGTGGGAAGAAGGGCTGGGTATTGTGTCTGTGTTCTTTATTTCACTTAATCAGTAATTCGTGACCTGATATCAGTTGGTCTAGTTAGTGCACGTTAAATACCTCCAATCCTTATATATAATTTGAAAAGCCCCTTTCTGGTAATAGAAATTACGAGGAAATGACGGAACAGATTTTGACAAACGACTACTCATTTTAACGGTTAGAAGTCCAGGAAGTCGGGGAAAATAGTAGTTTTCCAGGAAAACCCGATTTTCACACGGAGTTTTCAGTTTTTCATTCTTTGTTTAGTCACCATGAGAACCGTTATTTGCTGCATGGCTGTAAATCTATAAATAAAATATATCTCTTTCGCTAAAAAATAATAAGTCAAACTTTATTTGTTGGTTTAAACACATCACAATTTTCACTTTCGATGAAAACATCTAAATTGAGATGCATAAACTGGGTAAATATTTATTTTTTATTGTAATGTTGTTATCGTTAATTCACCTTTAAATCAATAATATTAAGGATAGTTCGAAAATTAAAGGGTTGAGTTGTTAAGTTCGTGAAAATATTGTCTACGTTTTGTTTCGCTCATGATAAAATGATGTTTAAATATGTTTTGTATGTATTATAAGCTCAAAAACGATAAAATGATCTTTAATAATGTTTAAAAATAGCAATTTTAACTATTTAAGTATGAGTTTTGGTGTTCATTTTTTCAAATAATGGGTTTTAATGTTCAGTTTTTTCAAATAATGGGTTTTAATGTTCAGTTTATTTAAATAATGGGCTTTGATGTTAATTTGTTAATTTTTGCAACCATACCATACAAATGCATAATTTAAGTTATTTTTTCATTATACGGCTTAATTTTGAAGATATCATATTTAAAAGAGTAATGTTTTGTGTACCCCATCTATATATTCACATTCTTACATATACAGTAAGTTAAGTATTGTTTCTATATTAATACTTAATTTTGAGGGAATGATATTTCAAAGAACGGTAATGTTTTGTGTAACACATCTATATTTTCACATTCTCTCTTTCTATCTGACACTCTCTCTCACGGTCTTACAAACTCACACTTTCTCACTCTCTCANCATACATACATACATACACACATACATACATACATACATACATACATACATTCATACAGACATACATACATACATACATACATACACACACACAAACACACTCATTAACACATTCTCTCTAATATAATATTCTCTCATTCTCTCTCTCACACTTTATCCCTCTTTTTCACACACTCTCTACCCTCACATACACTCTCTATCACACAATTTAGCTCACATTATCTTTATTATACTCTCCCTCAAGCTCGCTCTCTCAAACGCTCGCTCTTCCTCAAAAGCTCTCTCTCTCAAACGCTCTCTCTCTCTCGAGACTTCTATCCCTTGAACGCTCTCTCAAAAAAACACACACACACTTTCTCTCTCTCTCAAACACACTCTCTCAAACTCCTTCTCTCTCAAACTTCTTATCTCTCAAACTCCCTCTCTTTCTATCTCAAACTCCTTCTATTTCAAACTCTCTAAAAATCACTCTCACTCACTTTCTATCTCAATCTCACTCTCTATTTCAATCTCACCATTTCTATCTTGGACGCACTTCCTCTCTCTCATACTCACACTCTCTTTCAAGCAATCTTTCTCTCAAACTCACTCTCCCAATTTATCTCTCTAAATCCTTCTCTCAAACACTCTCTCTCTAACTCTTTCTCACTCTAATTAGATAAGTCCGTTTCCACTAATAGAAATTACTAGGAAATGGCTAAACAGATTTTGACAAAAGACCTCTCATTTTAAAGGTTAGGGACCTAGGATGTCGGGAAAAATAGTATTTTCCAACAAAAAGCTGACTTTTACAAAGAATTTTCAGCTTTTTATTCTTAAATCACCATGGAAACCCTGCTTTGAGCATGAGTATATATTTGTAGATAAAATATTTTTCTCTGGTTACAAATAATATCAACTCAACTCTTACTTTAGTGGTTTGGTGCAACAAATATTAAGAAATCTGAAAGAGGGTTCGTTTTAAGGTTCTCATCGTGGCTTGAAGGGGGAAAATAAACGTTTTGATTCAAATTAGACACCAAGAGATCTATGTTAATTGTTTAGCCTTTGACAAGTAATCTTTTATCTAGAAAATCGAGTGAATGCATTTTGTAGAGATATTTTCCCAATAAAAAGTTTAGAATAAATTTTAGTTCAATAATATGCAGAAATCGCTGCAACGATCCACTGGTAATAATTATAAACAGCGAGAACAATTAGGAAACACAAACATGAATTGTTGTGCCCAAAATTGATAATATTTAACTAAAATGATAAATTCTTAGGTTTCGATTCTATTTATCAAACGTGACATATGAGGATCACATGTCATGACGTTTTAATGTATGAAAGTAGTTTTATATAACTTTAGTTCAACTGACATATTGTTCTTCCAGCGGTGTTCTTATTGTATTGACGGTGTATTTATCATTATTATACAAATTTGATACTTGATTTTTAAACAAAACCAAATTGAGTTTTTCTTTCAATTTAGAGGATATTTGGGTTAAACTCCCTATTTTACGTTTCCGGATTTCAATTTAACCTACAAGCTACATATCTCTAATTTAAATTAGAATCTTAGAACAAAGTATATAACTTAATTGTAATATACATAGCTAATCACACCGTTCCTTTACGAGGTGTGCAATAAACTGTGCATATAGCTAAAAAAAACCTTCTTAATCCACTCTCACTAACTCTCTCCAGACTTCCCTATTTTTGGATACTTTTCTTCGCTTCAACAACATCCATACACCAAGTCATATATTCTCTTTGTCCAATTGTACACCAACCGCGTCCTCACAATGATCCTTCATACAATAATTATCCGCGTCCTCACAATGATCCTTCATACAATAATTATCCGCGTCCTCACAAGGATCCTACATACAATAATTATCCACGAAAAGATTAAATAACCATGGAGACATAACACAACCTTATATAACATCCTGTTCAATGTCAAAACCATTTGATCAAAGGTCCATCCACCCTAACGCACGCTTTACTTCCATCATTCCCTACAATAATGGTCTTTACTAACCATGCATTCACACCATACACTTTCAGAACATTCCATAACATACTCCTATTCACTCGATCATACGCTCTCTCCAGATCAACGAATGCACAGTAAAATTTCTTCCCTACTGCCATACATTATCCAATAACTTGTTGCAATGGAAATATCTTGTACATGCATCCTCTACCAGGCATTAAACTACTTTGTACACCCCAAACCTTGTCCACAGTTTTATTCGCGCACCCTGTCAGTTAAAAGTCTCCCAAAAACTTTGCCTGGAATACTCAACAAACTAATTGCCATATAATTTCTTGCATTTACTCTTACTGCCTTTGTATTATATAGTAATAATAATAATAATAATAATATAAAATATAAATAGTAGCTTATATTAATATTATTTTTATATCTTGAATACATCTAATTTTTTCTTTACAGTCTTGTGTACGATATTTTATTGAATATTCAAATCTAGAATATTCTAAGGGATTCTATAAATTCAAGGCTGCAAGATTTCAAGGATTCGAGGATTTGAGGATTTTAGGCATCTCTGGTTTAAAGTATAAATGTTCGCTACGTTCCACTATTAATCATTCTTTGCTTCTGTTTGGTACATATAACACGTTGGTGGCATTCCATTGTTGTACTATTAAACATTGTGTTCTTGCCACGACATATTCCCTGTTTTCACATGTACTTACGCCTTTTATTCGACCGTACGGTCATTGTTTGCTTCCTCCCCACTGTCGTACAGAAATGTTGGTCATGACAAAAGGTGCAGTTTTCACACAAGATGGACAAGCTAATTATTGTGCTTTTGCCTCGCCGTCTAGCGGATGGTCGTCTCTTCTCCGTTCCTCGACAACAATGCAGGCTGAGTGACGAGCTAGGGAAGTAGTACCAAAATACAATTATACAAGTAGACAACAAAGCAGCCTTGCTTTTATTGTATTGGCCGTGACGTCCGGATATTTAAAAAAATAAAAACTTTCCCCTTTTTATGTAATACTTTGAATTGTTTCGATTAAATATCACTATAATTTTGTATTAGACATAAGTGTAATTTAAATAACGAGTAATAATAGATTCAACAAGATAAAAAATGTATTTTTATAATTAGTATTCTAATTATTAACGAGTTTTGTTGTAGTGAAATACATGTAAGATATTTAACTTTATTTATACGTAATGTTATTTAATAGGTTTGTTTTTGACTAGAATTAATTTTAACGATACCCACACCGGGGGGAACGTGGGCAAAGGAGTCAGTCTCATTTTGTCTGGTTTTCCAATGATGGGAAGATTGAGGTTTGAAACCCAGCAGGATGCAATAAATTGGTATTTGGTACGTGGTTTCCTACCCTACCTTCGCGCAAACTAACGATACTTCCTTATTTCTACCTTCTATTTGTAAGTATCTGGATAGCCCGGAAGAATAGTAAGACGAAGAGCATTTAGTTGAAACTATATGTTTAGTAAAATATAGTTTTTTTTCAAATTTATAATTTTAATTGTAAATACAAACTTTACTAGAAATAAATGTGTTGTTATTATTATAAAAGTTGATTTTGTGTTGTTCAATATGTACTGTAAATATTGCACAAACCTGTTCCAATAGACATGTGGACTGTATTCTAATCTCGTATAATCCGGTTTATTCATTGACAGAAAGGTCGGTATTTAATTAAGGATAAAGTTTATTAAGGTTACATTTTCCAAAATAGCTGCGAACTTTGTCTTCTCGCCAATTGGGGTACATTTCCCCTAAAATTTAACCTTCCTTATCGCTACTAAATTATAATAGTAAAATGCATATTGTTTGACACAAAATAGTAAGATTAATGGGAAAAAACAAACAAAAAACATGTAATTAAAATTAAGTAAAGTCAGCTAATATGCCACACGAGTTTACAATATTTATAAAAAAATACTAAAGAGTATCAGTAACAGTAAACAGCATGATCTACATTTATTACTAGCATTTGCCCACGGCATTGCTCACATTAAACTACATATCAAACTAATCAACAATTTCAAATGCTAGAAAAGAATGAAACTTTAAGATCAGTGTTTTATGTGCTTACGAGGATTCAAGAAGAAACACGTATTCACTTCCATCCTCTCCACCTGCGCACTCCAGCTCATATCACGTTCCATCTTACGTAGCCACGACGAATATTCACTTCTTACGCCCAATTTTTTTTTACACTACTTCACTAACTGATGAGCTTTCTTACCACGGTTCCCTGAAAAATATGGAGTAAAATAGACGAAGTCCTGTCTTGATTCGATGAATAATTCTTGAGTTTATTGGAAACAAACAAATTGACAGACAGATAAACATTCTAAAAATTGATTATTTGGAGTTATTATTATTTATACTTCCCAGAAGGAAAGGAAAACACCTTAAAAATTCAAATACGCATATAAACCTATATGATGTACCCGTTCTTTGCATGGGAAGTCTATAAATTAGCTTTGGTCTTTTATAATAAATAAAATTAATCACAGGGAAAAGTATGCAAATCTTAAATCATTTATAACTTTAATCCTTTATTAATTCAAATTGTGTTACAAAAGTTAAAAAGTAGGCCGACAAAAAACACAATATAAAGATAGAGATTATAATCTAAATATGTGTTAAAAGCTGAAATTTGCTTTGAAGACCAAGCTATAACTTCTATATACACAATATATTATGTACTCTCGATTATTGGTATTATTAATGATAATTTAAAAAAATAAGAGTAATATAGCATAAAAATTGATTTTAAAGAGTTAAAACAAAAGAAAGTTACATAGAAAGGTAAGAGTTTACAGTATAGAAAAAAACTCTACGTTTTAATGGGATAATTAATCTATTTGTCTTAATATGTATCCATGTAAATGTAACATTAAATCACATAAGATATTGATTACCTATGTGTAAGTTTGATTAGTTTAGAGAAGCACGATTTGTCTATTAATGTGAATATAAAACAACCAACACAAAATATTGTTTCTCTTTGGATTTAAGATTAAATACATTCTGTAATTACTCTTAGGAGTGCAGTTGATTTGGCGATAAATTAAAATAAAAAATAATTATACAATCATGATTTGTTGATATTTCCGAACTCCTCGTTGCCAATAAGACTTAAAAATTAAATTTATTCATTGAAAATTAATATATTAGAATTAATGCATACTTAAAACGTAAATGTAGCAACATTAACAGGTAGTTTTTCGACTTCGCTTTGCTCCCTAACGAGAAAGCGTGAGAATATAATTAAAAATAAATAGTACAACAGAAGTCTAATCTCGATCCGGTGTGTACTTTTTGAGTTTACCAGAAATAAACAGAATAAATAGAACGTACAGACTAATTTACGGTTTTATTATATACATATATTAGTTTAACACATTACCTAACTAATGAGAGATTCAGCTCCTTGATCACACTTTAAATACATTTAGTAGTAATCAAGAGCCAATTTACTATTCATTACATACATTATAAAATATAGATTTGAAAAATGTTAAAGTGGTTTAATCTCACTAAAACTTACATTAATCCAATGGTGTGGTATATTAAATAATTTATGGAAGAGAGAATTGTTTATTAAAATGTATTTTTCAACTCAACAAAATAATTCGAATCTCTTTCGCCTTGGTTCGACTGAATCCAACTTAATATGTTATTTTCCATGTGTACCCTAACCGTCAAAAATATGATTTGTTATTAAACAATATATATATATTGTTTAATAACAAATCATATATATCTATATATTCAGTATTTCGTACTACGTGTCATGTGTATAATCTAGAATGGGGGAGGGAGCGGAGGGTAAAACATTTCTCGGATCAAAATTACATCGTGTTACAGACACACCATTCCCATAAATATTTTATAGAAACGGAGCCCATCTCATGAACCACTTTGTGCATTGAAGAACACGTTTGGACACAGTTAATCAATAGTGGAATGATGAATGGAACAAACAAGTGACACGGAATAAAGGGAATGGGAAGTAACACTAACCCACTCATAAACTATAGTATTTCAAGCTAGATATTTAAAGTAGTTGTATTCTGGCTAAGTACACTGGTTTTTTTTCCAAAGGGATGATGACACTTGGTATATTTACAGACACAACTTTAGAGTATTTATTTAAAAATAACATTTTTCATTCAAAGTCTTTAATCAAGCATATTTAAATATAAATGGTTATAGCAACTTCATAAGTTATTAATGAAATGTAATATATGTTTATTAATTATAATATATTTATATGATTGTTAAATGTGAACTTTCTTAACATAACACTAACATAAGCACACGACTTATAAGCTAGCTTAATCTAGAACTCAGTATAGTTTATATTTAATTCAATGATATTTTGATATACTTTGTAATTTTTTGGTTAATTTGACAGTCCAAAATAATACAATTGATATTAACATTAATATTTAATTACCTTAATCTTTTTTTAGAATATGTAGCGGTGACGTGATGATCCCTCCCCACCCCTTTCTATCATCGCGCAGTTGTCTGGCGCAGCGCTTGAGTGTGGTTGCTAAACCAACCGCTAGAGCTGCGCCACGCGAGGTGATTCATCACGCACCATGACACTCGTGATGTGGCTTGCTTGCAAGGTACAAGGTGTGACCAGACCAAGGAAGGAGAATAGATACAATGTCTATCAATAACTCTGTTCGGACAATAAACCACGATTTAAAGTGTAATGTATGTGTTTTTTAGTCAGTGGGTCGCAAGGCTTGGTTTTGCTTAGCAACAAACCAACATTAAAGAGTAAGCTTGGAGAGAGTAATTCTCATGTAGTTTCAAATATAATATTTACCTTCTGAAAACTTTAATATTAGACTACTTAAAATGTATATAGTAAAATGAAATATGTTGAGGCTAATACTATTATTTAAAAAAGATATCTTCATTTTTTTAATCAAATAGTATTTTGACAAACCAATTAATAAAAGGGTTAAATATTTTTAAATTAAATTGTTAGTAGGCCTATAACTTTAATATTTAAGCTTTAATTAGGATAACTTTTATTTTAGATTTAATTTGTGAAAGTTTGTAATCAAAATAACTTTTTGAAATACAAAATTAATAAGATAAACCATAATAATAGCATGTTAATCATTTAATACTTGATTAATTTAGGATACCGTATATAATTAAAACGTTTAAGTTGATCAAATTTATTCACGCAATATTTATGGAATAGTTTGTTATTAATTGAATAATTATATTGACAGAACCAAATGAAACGAATAATAGTTGTGATTTTCTTGCTCACCTCTAAAATACTATATTAAAACATACGAATGTCTATTATAGCCATGAAGTGATATATATTGGCAATCTTTGCTCCATGACTACTGGGTTCAATGCTGCGAGCTTGTTTCGTATAGGAAGGTTTGTATTTATGCTCTTCAAATGCTAGAGATGAACGAGCTGGTGATGTATGGATGTAAGAGAAGGTGGAGGGGGGTATTTTGGAGGTAATGGTAGCAGAGGTAGAAGGAAGAAGAATGGTTTAGAAGATCAGGGATGACCAATAAACAGAGCTTTGCTGACCGGATTTGGCCCACCAGGGAAAACTATTGTATTAGACCAACAAAGCTAATTTAAATCATGGCCAATATGATTAGTTAGTAAGTGTGACCAAGTATTCAAAGTGATCGAATGTTATTCAAGGGTGACACTGGTTATATTCTAATTATTGTTAATGAGGGATACATCTATTATTTGTAAATAGGTTTGCCCTGATTAAAAAATGTTTCTTTATTTAGGGACATAATTTCACAATATAAAGGCTACTACCTATAGTTAAGTTAGTTAGGTTAAATGGGTCTTGTTTTAGAGTCTGTTAAGTAATAAAAAAAATGTTTAGGATCTTGTCTGCTTAGTAATATAATCGGATCTAATTAAAAAAGATTCTTATATTACGTATTTCAAAATCTATTATATACTTTTTAACGTATCCATACGCAAAGTTATGTGGTATTTAGCTGCCACTTAAGAGACATGATGTAGATCTAGATGGATGCACGATAATATTACAATACTAGTAATATATATAATCAATTTTTTCCACTCTCTCTCATTTACTCTACAGTATATAGAATTGGTCCAATGGTGTGATACGATTGTGTCTTGTCTTAGGCTAGGCTATTTTGAAAACATTGTGTAGTTAGACTTCTGACATTAAATAAGGCAAATACACAATTAAAAAACATTGAAAAGATTAGAGAGTCTAACCTTTTCTTGAACTACGTTCCTATCTATGAACTAAAACTAATTGGATGCTTTTTATTAGCAAGACTGCTGAGATTCCTGTAAACACTGTCCTCATTCAAAATTTCTCATTTAAACAGGGTTTAACTGCAAACTATGGCTAAGACAAAATTTATTGTATTTTGTTTAATTTTTTTCATCTTGTCTCACTATATATTACAAACTGTTCGTATTTAACTTGACTATTGTGATATATATGAGAAAGGTAGAATTTAGATTAAATTTACCCACCCTCGCATGGCAGGACAAAGAGTAGGAAACTATTGGTGTAAATCCACCCTTGGTACACTCACATCCCGCAGGATTCCAGCCTCTAAATTCAAGGTATAGATAGATGTACCAGACTGTATGATCCTAACGTTTAGTCCACGTAAACACTGATTCTCATAAATTTATAGATAAATAAAAAATAGCATTATTTATCAACCGAATAATTATTAATTATAAATGTAGACATATTTTGTAGTTGGTGCCGTTTGTTTATAGTGTAGGATATTTAATTTATTCAAATACTTGTGGTAAATAAATAGTGAGCTAAGCAGAAATAATTGTGATTTCTTGTCAGAAATAGTTTTTAAAATGATTTACCATCGGGTAAACACAATGATTCACGAATATAAACTAAATAAAAAATCAACAACACTTTTATGATTTATAACCAACTGTCTAAAAATCGTATCCGATAATCCGACTATCATACATTATAATGTGGTAATGTCAGCTTATAAAAAGCTAGCATTGCATATAATAAATCATGCGTAAATATGTATATGCTTTCATTATCGACGCTATACCATGAAACATCAATAAAATATTTGTGTGTGTATGTGTAGAAGGGCTCTCTGTTTTGTTATTTCCACCATGTCTTAATACCCGTCCAAGCTATCCACATTTAGCTAAACTAATGGGGTAATGAGGTAAAATATAGAGTAAATGTATTCACACTTGCTTGGAGTGTGGTAAACCACTAAGAGAAAAACATTTCTCAGTACAACCGCCTGAGGTTGGAATACTCTATAACCCAGGCGTTGGCAATCCAGACAAAACGAAACTGATGCCTTAATCGACTTGCTGAGCGATGTGGGTGTTAAGTTAGATGCATTCTTACTTTATATTGACCCCAAGGAGAGGGAAGTATTGTTATCATAAGAAATATTGAAATAATGATTTTGATAAATGTCAATGTTTTATGATTCCCTGAAACAAAACAAAAAGTTGTTTTTCCCAAAGCCGTGCGTCTGTATATCAGCCTCGCAAACCAAAACTATTTTACCGACCGAGACTACACTTGATATCTAGAGTTTTTATAAGGTTCACAAGAATAATTTTTTGAATCAGATATCCAATCCTTAAATCAAAGGTAGTTTACTGAAGGGCAAGAAGAGAGAAAAAAAATTCTCGAAATATGTTTGAAGGGATATTGATCAAATGTTGTATCTAGGCTCTGTTTAACGTTACTAACAAAATTACAGTTCTATTTTCCACCTGAAAATTAATTATATTAAGTATAAGCTTACATTAAGTGTCAATTTTGCCGCAAATTTTTTAAATACGAAATAGTTTATCAATGTAAAAATTATAGTAGTCTACTATTAGAAGTAGTTCTTTAGCACCTTGTTTAGTTAATATGTGTAATAGTCTATTTGAAACATATTTTTATAAAATCAATGTTTTCTTAGCTGTAATCAAATTTATTATATATATGTATATACATATATATATATATATATAATGTAAGACAGGGCAAACTAGTCTTAACTTCACCACAATGTTTCAAAATAAAAAATATAATTATATATTCAGGTCTTTGAAATATGAAATCGATTGTTATGCTATTTGGTGGACTGAGATGTTCCTCTTTTCTCAATATTTATTTGATAGCGTGTACTATTTCATCTATACTCTTTTGTTGAGTGTTTTTGTAACACTGTATATTATTTTGTGTAACCAATATTTTTCTGCGAAATAATGGTTCAGTAACGGGGTCAAACTAAGCCTCGTAAAGACAAATGAGAATTTACTTGAATAAATAAGCTATCTAGAAAACTGAGATTAACTGCCTGAGGGTTCACTGTGCTGACCACATGACACCCTTTATCCGCAACTGTTGGCACTATTTTCACCAACATATGCGAGCTACTCGGATGGTATAGGTTGTTTTCGGGCTCACACCATGGAGTTATTTTTTTCACAAATCTTACAAGTTTATTTAGTAGATCTCTTTATATCAAGAAGAAAGAGAGAGAAAGTCTGTGTGGTGCGCCTTACCATATATTTTGTTTTAATTATTAGGGTCATATCTGGTTGCTTTCCTCGCTATTGATGTCGAGCGATAACGTATCTCTGTATCTTGACGATGAATCCTGGACCATCACTGGCCGTGACAACCATGACCAGATGTCATGTACCGAGGGTGACCTGTCCACGGAGAGGGCGTGGCCTCGTAATGGACGGTGAATTACTGCATAACGCGATGCCCGCTCGCCAGATCGCGGTGCCAGTTATTTATGACTGTTTAATGATGTAGCAAAATGGAGAGCGAATGGTATCCCTGGAATGACCTTTATCAACAACCAGCCGAACAAGTAACATATACTATAGGCGAATAAAAAAAAGTTATTGGGTTATAATTTTCGATTCTATTGTTTGGGCCGCATGTTTGAGCGTCGCATTGTTTTCGATTGTTTTTCCACTTGTTTGTTGGCTCTAAGAGCGATGTGTCCATTGAGTCATTGCTTGTGATTTATTCATAGGATAGAAGTTATTTAACAGCCTCCTTTTGACACACGTGGTCTAAATGTCAAGCTCATTTATTTATTTATGGTTTTTAATTTGAAACATTCTGGCGAAGCTAAGGCTGGTTTGCTTAGTCTTACACCTAACCAATTAAACTAACAAGCTTATAATAACAATAGTAAATACAAAAATTTTTATTAAATTTTAAATATAGACATTAGATTAGCTCCATTCATTATTTCATTCATTCCTTCATTTATACAATTATTCCGACATATATCTATAGACAGCCTTATTTGTTAGCTTTACAAAAGCATGAAGAGCTAGATTCACCTATAAGTAATATTCCGTTTGACTGGAGATTTGAAAGCAGCCAACCCAGTCAAGTCTCTTACTGTGAGACGCAGCGCATTCGACGCCCGTGGTGCTGCAACTGTGAATGAACGTGAATAAGATTAAGATTAATAAAAAGGGATGCTTGTAAGTGTAGTGTTTTTAGCACGTGTATTAAACTGGTGGTGATTTTTTTAATATATTAAAATTGGTTGCTAAGTAATTCGGTGAGGAAGTCTGTAATATCTTGTGTAGGAGACTGAGATAGTGAAGCGTCCGCCGTTCATCTAATCTTAACCATTTCATTTTGTCAAAGTATTTATAAATGTGGTATTGGTAAATAAGATCATAAATAAATCTAATGCATGTATTCTGTAGTCGCTGTAGTCTTTGTGCAAAAATAATATAATAAAATGTTATTAAAGTGGAATGCAAATATTAGTATGTATTTTCTAAAAGTTTCTTTCCACCAATTTCTACTATACACTTAAGGGATAGGGCTGAGGAAAGTATCATTTAGAGTTAATTTATCCACATTCACGTGGAGGAATAGTAAGAGACAAATTAAGGAAAAACCCCCGGCCAAGATTCGAACTCCAACCCCCCCATAATCAGCAAAACATACCAAACGAGTTTGACATTTAATCCGTGTGCCCGCCGGTGTAGGTCATAAATCTTACTGAACCACTTGATTATTCGATGATGGATGTTGCCGTGGAAAAGCTCACCAGACAACAGTATATTAATGTTAAAATGGCTTATTTCTCATTAGCGAATGGCTCGAATTGGATTACGTGCATTGAGTTGGGGTGGAGGTCATGGAATGTAATCTCGTTAGTTTCAAGAGTAAAGTCCTGATGCAACACAATATCGGTGCATGGGAACATATTCTGTGAGGTGACAGGAGGTGACCATGTGAAGTATCACTACCGATTTAATGAGCGTCTAATGGCTGTTTCAGTAATATATGGAGTTTTTGGGTTACAAGAGAACCATTTTGGACGTGAATTTTAGGTAAAAAGCAAATTGAAATTGACATATTCTTATGAGGAACTGTGTTCTGCACGAGTTCATAGAAGACAAGGTTGAGGGAAAGAGGATCTTAGGAAGAGGAAGGATTCAAATATTGGATGAATTGAAGGAAAAAAGAAAATTCAGGGAGCTGAAGGCGGAGGCAGAGGACAGGGCGCATTGGCGGTCTAAAGCTTACTGACAAAAGGAATCAACCTGTCGTAAGACAGAACACCAATAGTAATAATGGAGTTGTATGTTTCTCTTTCGTATTAACATGGGGTGGAAATTAAGGTTCATGGTTAGATGTGCTATTATATTTTAGTTAATAGAGGCATTATTGCTCTTGTGTCGGCAAATATTTGATTTAATTCATTAAGACCCGCTTCAGTGATCGCGAGCTATAACGCGCTACTCTCGCAATGGACTGTACTGCTTATGACAGGGAGATTGAGTTTGACTCTTGGTCAGGTGGACTGAGGACGCTTTTTACTAAATGATTTTCCTTGCTATCTCTACTAAAATATGGGTACGGTTTCTCTAAATATAACCTTAATAATCTCTAAAACTATTAGCGTGATTAGTATTTAAGCGCATAACCCGAACGTATAATAAGACAAGGCTCTAAAAAAAAATAGGTATAGAGTTTATGTGTTTATAATATTTGTACGGATTTTTTGACTACAGATAAGTATTGTAGGTCCATAGTATTATAGTATTTTAGTTAAAAAAACACGATTTATATCAAATATTTGAAATATTTTTTGCAGCCATTACTCATTTAGGCTATCCGCATATTCACACTAAAGAGGTTGGGAAGAGTGCTTATGCATCTTATATTAAATACATTTTCATATGAGTTGATAATAAATGAAAACCCATTTTTTTTAAATCCCTCTCTACTGGGATTTGATGAGAAAGTTAGGGATTAGATCCAGAAAGGTGTTATGAGGATGATTTTTCCTAAAATTATGGTTCCCCATTCTATCTCTCCACGAAAATGCGGTTACACCTTCTTTAAATTATCCTTAGTTCAAGACTATTCGTGTAAATATGCAGATAGACTGGGTGGGTAGTAATACGTGGAGCATGAAGATAATATCTTTGTTTGCAAACATATAACTAATAAATTAATAAATAAATTTATTTGGGTCATGAAATTAACCATAAACTAAACTAACTGATAGGTCTGCTAGTACCAGAAATATATACATCATAATTTCAGTGAATTAAGGCATTCACGTTATCATAAACCTGTTATCAGATTAATTATATTTTTCATGGGTTCTTTTTTCATATTCTGTTGTGAATTTAAAAATTCGTGAGCTCAGTTATAGACTATTTCTACATTTCTTTACATTTTTTACATCCATCTCAATACAGAATTTCTTATCGGAATGATGGCTATGATTTTTCAAAACCACTAAACCTATATCTTGCAATTACCTTAAAATTTCTTTGGGACCTTATAAAAAAGTAATACATTTGTTAAATAAAATTTAAATCTACTTTTCTAACAATTTAATTTTACGTCAAAATTTCTACATTTAACGTGAAATGTTATCGAAATAGAGCTACCGTAGTTTACTTTTGTCAAAAACTTTTTAAAATATTAAAACCTAATATATAAAGCTTTTAATTTTATAAGGACATGTTAGTAATTCTCGCCTCTATTTTGACTTGAACAATAATTATAAATTATAATACATTATTAAATAGCGCGGTAAATTAGGATGTATTCAATGTACTGTGTTTTAGCGCTCCGACAGGCGTCCCCTATAAAGTAGGGGCTGTAGGGAGCGTGAGAAAAGTTAATTGTTTTTGCAGTTTTATATCAAAACATATCTTGGTCAGAATAGGTAAAATATTTCTTCAGTACAAATATAGAAATGTTATTCCCTTTGTGATATTAACAGTTGTTGAATATCTGTCAAGGGTGTCCCAGAAATTAACGACCACTTTTACTCTTAATTTAAAAAAGTTTCTCATCTAATGCTGCTATGCTCATGATAGATATTCAAAAACTGTTTCTATCACCATGTGAAGAAATTTAAACTATGTTTGTACTGAAGCAATATTTGATAAACTTGGTTTTAATAAAAAAGGTTTCGCTAAAGAAACTGCAAAAATCAATGGCTTTTTATCGCGTTCCCAAAATACCCACCTTAATTTTGTTTAGAGAAATGCTCCAGTGAAAATCATTACATTTGTTGAATTATACTCACTGAAACATCACACGTGTCACAGATTAAAAATTCTAGAGCCAACATAGGTGGTCTCATGATCTAAGGCATCATTCACATTTTAGACTAGATTTACTGTGACGAGATTTATTGTGATTTAAGTTTGAATCCCGATAGAGGTGATTATTTGCTAAATAATTTCCCACTCTCCCTTATTACAGATGCAGGTACATTTCACCTAATATTATATGTTCCTAATCCCAATTCCATTAGCTTAATTAATCTATGAGTATAACATGACTGGATACTAAAACGTGGTGGAAAAAGTCCTACAATAATTACCTCTATGGCTATTTGGAGTTTTAACGCGCACGTTCTAAAAGCAGTGATTATTTCAACACAAGACGTACTCTGTACAAACTGGCATAATGTCTATTAACACACACTCCTCCGTATAAATTCACTTAACGGGGTAACATGACATCTAATTTACAAATGTAAACTGTCTTCGTCATCATCACAAGGAATTAAAAAAAGGTCCTTCTAGATTTGGGATTAACCACTCTAACTAAATAGCCACGTGGACAGGCTACATTGATAACTCAAACAGTTTTTGTAAATCTCTGAATCAATTTATTTAAACAATATATATTTTATGATACAGTTGGCTAGAAATCGTAAATTTACACGAACACTATTGCACGTGGATCATTTCTGATTAACCATTAATAGAAGTTCTTAATACTGAAAATTGTTGACATATTAAATAATATTTAGATAAAACTACGTTGAAAAGGCCATTTTTGACAATTTTAAAATGGCATCACAGATAAGCATTGTACACAAATCTTTATTCTGTCATAATAGTGTCATACTGTAGCTATTAACAAGAAACTTTGTCGCTTTGTCCCCCATTGTCACTGCGGAAAATATCGAATAATCATTCAAATACCAATGCACTGCTCACATTTCTAGCATATTGTAGGTATGTTCTTTTCCCTTTTACTCCCATACTTCGCGCGCACTCACACAAACGCAGATACGAGCCGGGAGCTGAGTTGAGCCTGCTATGATGAACGCTCTTAATATTTTTGACCAGCTTCTTGGTGCAGTGGTTTATGCCGCTGGATATTGATCTAGAGGTTCCAGGTTTGAATCCCGGGAGTAAAGTATATATTTTTCTCTAAAGGAGAACTGATCCTTTGGTTACCATGGTATGATATGCTTAAGTTAGGTTTAAGATTTCCATTGGCTCTACTCCTTCATAACTACTATCATTACGTCATCGCATTGTGTGGGTATGACATGTAGATAACCTCCAAGTTATACAGTGGGCAACGTCGTCCCCACAAAGCATCTAAAAGAATACATACACGGTGATCGAACTAGATACTATATTTCTCAAGATTGAATATACACTAATAATGATGATAATAATAGTAATAATAATAAATTATGTTCTATTTTATACAACATACAATAAAATAAAAGGGGAATCTAGTTATTGAAATAAATTTATAGGGGATTGTGTGGTTATATATTTGTGAGATCAAAATAATCTCAAAATAAATAATTATTTTTAAATATAGAACTATAACTTATGTTAACTTAGAAAAGAATATCCGCTTCAGTGACCGTATGATCTAATGCACCTATCGCAGTAGACTAGACGGGGAGATCAAGGTTCAAATATCGGTCAAGTATAATGAGGGGGATTTTTCCAAAATGGTTTTTAACTCTCCCTCAATGCAAACGCAAGTACACTTCCTCTAAATATAACCTTTTCATCCCTAAACTTATTAGCGTCATTAGTAGAACTACATAGACGTATAGCACGAATAGGTAGCAAGACGCGGTGCTTATATAAAATACACTTTGTAAAATAAACAAGTTTATTTTCGATTTGTACTGTTTTTATACGATATAGCTCCTTACAAACTCGGGGAGTTCTCCAAACACTCACTGGGCATGTCCGTTTACATTGTATATAAGCCAGAACCCGTCCACACTGATCACACACGCGGTGCGATCCATCCCAAGGGGATAGCAATGGGTGGAGGAAGGGGTGATATGTGTCGGAGCTTTTACACCCGTTTTATTTTCCGCCCGCGTTCGCTACAAAAAAAAAGGTGTAAAACAGAGGTAGGTAGGAAGCGACAGAATAAGAAGGAAAGATGGGTAATGGTTTGGAGAGGGGCGGGAAAAGGTGGCGTTGTGAGGGACATTCAAATTCCAAGAGACGGTAACTGGAGAACCCAAACACCTTTAACCGCAATTGCACGCTATTTTTACTCTCTCCCTCCCTCTAACCACCACTCGTACCAACTTTCCTTCTCTAGGGACGAATGCCGGTAGAGCACTTACTTTTCCTTGACTATGGCACCATCAAGGCTCCCAACGCCCATCGTGTACATTTATTTCAGACGGTAAGTGAGCCAAAATTTTGACCGAGAAACATACTCTTTACACACATATATGTATATATTATCACCTGGCTTGTATTTAAATTTTTTATTTCGAAAGGCTCCAAAATTTTACGCTCTTGAATTTTATTTTAACACAAACCCAAAAGCGGCAATACAATCAAATGCAAATCGTTTGATTTTTTTTTTTCTTTCATTCTTCAGAGGACTGTGGTTTTGAACCAATACACGAGAATAAAAACTAATAGCTCCCTGGGGAGCCTTACATTTTTATTGGCTACTATTTTTTTTTACCCCTACCGAACATATGAAAGTAGGTCATTTTAACTTTTATTGACGTATATTATACGGTACCCCTTATTTTATTTTTAAATATTTGAAATGATAAAAGTAGTGATGTCCTCAAGTATTATTTTCCAATTATCTACGGATGTGTTATAATCATAATAATACGAAGCTAGTTAAAGTTACAATCTTCCATGGGAAAGGGAATATTTTTTTAGCACCCCGTATTATCACCTATTCAGGCGATGGGTATATGTATTATTCACGCTTATGGGTTAGGGATGAGAAAGGTCGAATTTTGAATAAGGGTACTCGAATTTGCGTGGAGGTAGAGTATAAAACCATCCTGGGGATAATGGAATTCACCTTAATAGTCCCCACCTCAGAAATGAGTTCCTCCAATAGCCAGGAAAGCAGAGATAAGATAAGATCGAATGGCCAAATATAGGGCATCAGTCACCCCCTCCATATTAGGAAGAAATAAAAAGGGGGCTGTGCAACAATTGTTTGTCTCAATGGAGAGAATACGACATGGGTAATTAAGAAGACATATGTGACAGGGTATATTATTCTTTAAAAAGTCTAAGTATAAAGAAATCCATCCAATATTTGATACGCTTGCGTAAATATTCATCAAATGGAAATAATCAATTACTATTATGTAATTTTCACTTAATCACTGTTGAGAAACCATATTCTGAAAATTGAAAAATGACACCTGGACACGGGAATCGAACCCAGGACCTCTGGCTTAGTACGCCAATGCTCTAACCACTGAGCTATCCAGGATTCATCCCGTGCCCAGGGTCATTCTTCACTCATATTTTA
>CABFWB010002743.1:0-57082 GCA_902151455.1 Timema bartmani | reverse complement strand
CTAATGTACACCACAATAAATTTTCTCCTAATGGTAAATATCAGATAATCAATCAAGGGAGAACATTTCCCTCAGGAGCTTAGAGAATTCCACGGCACTTTTTATTCTCTGGTCACTTTGCTAACTTTACATTGAGAGCTACTCATGTACCCCCTGAAAATACCCCTGGGGGTACACGTACCCAAGTTTAAGAACCATTGATCTACGTAATACAGAAACCAGATTTCACATTTGTAAAATTAAGCTTTGGTAAATGTGTACAACTAGATTTTGACATCACATTTACTTATTTTTGCTGAGAAATAAACCCTTATAGTCCCACATTAGTGCAGCTGGCCGACATATCAACCTTGACTTCCTCAACTCCAATCATTGTCTCTATTGTGAGCCAAGCGCCTTAGGCTGCATTACCACTGGTGGGAATATTGTAGAACTAAAATATATATTTAAAATTAGTTTGTAACGATATAAAATGAAATAGTTCATTAAATACTCTAATGGAAATTTCAGATTATTTTGCCATCATTTTTTTTACTGTACCATATGAAATGTATAATCACGACACATGTAATATTTCCATTGCCTCCGGGTGTGTGAGTAAATCAGCTTTGAAAAACGCCTACATTAACAAACATTTAGTATTTACGTTTGTAGCTACAGCTATTTTTATTCATGCTCACAACAATTTTTTTGAATAGTTTTTAGTACGAAATTCACAGCAATGGAAAAAGGGCAGATTAATTTCTGTAGCTCTTACCAGAGTGAGATACAAATCCTTTTAATTCAACACTTAGGGCCAGTTTCATAGTCAGATTTAGTGCGCCTCAAGTGCTGCGCTATACTAAATACAAGACGTCACCTACCTGAAATTGAATGGAATGGGCCAGTTTCATATGCGAAACTAGCCCATTCCAATTTGGTCTAGGTAGGTGTCGTCCTGTATTTAGTATCGACTCGCACTGTAGGCGTACTAAATCTTACTATGAAACTGGCCCATAAGCTGATTCAGTAGTGCAGAGGTTTTCAAACTGTGCTCCACTCTATGGTAATTATCTCAGGCTCCGAGAGGTAATTGTAGAATATTGTTTATTTGCTTTTCACATCGTGAAAGAGAATCATTAATTAGGGTTGCCAATTTTTACTTTCTCACTATCTTACAGGTAGAGAAAGTATTGTGATCGTAAAAAAGAAAATCGAACTTGATATTTTGATGAATCTTGACGTTTCATGACTCCCTGAATTCAAAAAAGTGTTTTCAGAATTTCCGTCTGTCTGTCCGTTTGTCTGTACCTCTGACTAGAGCCTAAATTATTTTACCTATCAGGCTAAGACTTGGTATATAGGGTTTTAATAGGGTTGTTCCGAGGTCTTTTTAGAATAATATATATATACCCTAAAATTAAGGGTAGTTTACAAAAGGGCAAAAAGAGAAAAAGTCAATTTTCTCAAAATCGGCTCTGACAATTTTGATTAAATTTCATTTCTAAACATGTGTAAATATTCCAAAAAAATGGCTACTCTCAATATTTCGGCAAAATGACTTTTAGGGCTCCGGTCTTATGCGTAAATTCTCATTTTTTTTATCATATCTCCGAAACTATTTGAGAAATTAAATTACTTATCATAGCAAATATGTAGATCTATTTATATTAAAAATATTGTATTCGAAACATATTTTTATAAAACAAATAGCTTTCAAGCTATAAGCAAATATATATTTATATATTTTAAACTTTTTGAACACTAAAGGTTAAGTATTGCGACCGCAACAAAAAATCTATCCTGAGATGTTTATGTACGTTGACGACTTATCACCCCCCGAACCCTAAAAAATAGTCTTTGCAATGCCGTCTGTCTGTGTGTCTGTTAAAACTTAAAATTAAGAGTAGTTTTATAAAGGACGAAAAGAGAAAAAATAGGTTTTCTCAAAATCGGCTCAAACTATTTTGATTAAAATTCATATCTCTGCGTCGATTAAGATTATAAATAAACTGGCTATTTTAATTTTCCCATTAAAATGACTTTTAGGGTACTTTACAAAAGCGGAGATTTCCGTATTTCCGAAACTATTTGAAATACTAAATAGCTTACCATTGCAAAATTGTAGTACTATTAAAAATAAAAACTTTTTTACAAAATATATTTTTATAAAACAAACAGTTTCTGAGTTATTGGCAAATATATTAATACAATTTTGTGAGCTTTAGTTGTAAATAGATACTACTTAAGTTTTAAAGCAATAATTCTCCAATGCCAATGAGTAATTAAATATAACTCTCTCAAAAAGTTTATGTTATTTTTCCTTAAACATCTTAGGAGAAATGTTTGTACAGCAATGATCTATCACCATTTTAAACTCAATAGTCAATATTTATATTTTTTATTAGTCAAAATTTATAAATGAGGAATTTAATAGCAATGAGCTGACCTGAAGATGTGCAACACCTAATAAAATGTCGATCGGAAATTTGAATACGAAGTGATGACCCTTGTGGACCCAGTATTAATCTTTTTTATTGGTCCAAACATACAAATGAGGACATTAATTCTTTAAAATAAAAATTTGAAATTTAAAACCGGGACTCAAAAAAGGCTTACATAAGCATAGTGCAATTTGTGCTTGGGTTTGTTAGTGTATACTATTTAGTTTCACATATATTACAAGCATTTTTAAACAGTAGATCGAGAAAGTCCACTCGGGGTTCTGTACCATTTATTTCAAATAACAATATAAGACATTTGCCAAAGGCTTTGACAAAACATTAACGATTTTGGGTTCGATTCCAAAACACTGTAATTTTTTTTAACATAGGTGAAATTCTACTTTCTCTGTGATGCGTTGACAGTCGAAAGATTGTGTGTGTTTTTGTTTTTTAGAGTTGAGCTAGTTTCTATGTCAAGTGTTGATATAATTAATTGGTTCAGAAGGTTATTTATAATTTATTAATGGTGTACGAAATCAACATCTATTCACTCATAGTCTCAGAGGCTATATTCATCTATAAGATCTAGGCCACGAGTATATATATATATAAATATATATATTTTTTTCAAAATAACACTACCAACCATAAATAATCTTCCTCGTGTAAATAATAGTTAATTCAGGTCCCAAGATCTGGCTGCCCACGCACTCATATACAGAGAGCGCTACTTTGGCTATCTACGTGAGTCGCTCCTGCCCCTGTTATTACTTGGCTAGGCAATGTGGGTGACCAAGTAACGGTTCCTGTAGCGGGTAAAGAGTAGTGAGGGGGATGGGAGAGGGGTGGGTTAGGGGTCCTCGTAGTAATGAGGGCCACTAACTCACCCACACCGGCCCCTTTAGACCCCAGGTCCACCGTGTTTATTAACGAGGGGGAGGGGTGGATAGAGGAANACGACTCTTTTTTTTTTTTTTCGAACTCGGAACATAATTGTTCTGTTACTACCAAACCATCGGAACAGTTGAAAAAATGGTATTTCTAGTAGAATAAATTTAATTCTATACCTAGTTTCAAATAAGTTTATATTTGAAGTGGGAAATCACCACATACAAACCTGCTCTGGTAGTGAGTGACCAGAGTTTAGATTTTTTTTTCAGAATAGTCACTAAACATATTTATACATTTAAAAGTTAAGACTTAGATATTCTTCTCAATATATATATAAAAAAATAATCAATAAAGCTACTAAGTTGGTAGATTTAATAAAGTGATGTTTCAAGACCAAATATATTATAACGATCTACTTCTAGTAAAAAACATATGTCATAATGTGAACACTAAACATAAAATCAATAACTCATCATCAAATTGGCTACACATAATTTGATGAAAAGTATAAAATATATAAATAAACGTTAAGAAAGTTGTTACAAAACTTACAGATAAACTGTATAATCTGGACCAAACAATTTAATATGTTCAAATAAGTAATGAATTATTATTAAAGTTGTTTTGTCCAGACTATATAGTTTATCTGTAAGTATTGTAACAACCTTCTTAACGTTTATTTATATATTTTATACTTTTCATCAAATTATGTGTAGCCAAGTTGATGAATTATTGATTTGATTTTAATATTCATATTATGACATATGTTTTAACTAGAAGTAGATCGTTATCATATATTTGGTCTTGCAACATTACTTTATTAAATCTAATAACTTAGTAGCTTTAATAGTTAATTTTTTAATATATATTTTGCAAAAATATATCTAAGTCTTTACTTTTGATTATATCCACTCCTTACTTTAAATAATTTTTAGAATTCTTTATAAAATGTTGTATTTATCTAGGTTATCACTTCCTACCCAGAAACAGGTGTTAAAACAGAACACCATTAACTTATAACTAAGAATAAGAGGTAGCACATTAATAAATTACAATAAGTAACTGGATGAGGTGCGCGAACTACCGGTAGTTGTAGTTACTCTGTTTATACTCAGACTAGCAGTTTGACCCGTTCTTCTCATGGAAAATCAGCACCAAATCTATATCCAATTAGAACGTTCAACATCCGGCTGCCCAATATTGATAGTTACATGCTGTTCAATCCTAAGCTAACTATTGCAATCATGGTAATTAAAAATTAAAAAATTTAAATATTTGAGACAAATATTTTTTTAATTTACAAACCAGGTTCACAAACAAACGCAGCCTATTAACAACGGAATATCTATATACTCATGTTCATGAAATAAATGATGTATATATACATATATATAATATAATATAATATAAATTGTTACTTAAAGATAATCTAATTTCATCAAAGAGCATAAATAAATAATATTCTCCGTTTCAAAAACATATTGAATAATTAGTATCCTGGTTTTCCAATGAGTATAATGCAATTAATCCTTTGATTTTTAGCTTTGTTATCGCAAAGCTTAAGGATTTCCCTTAAGATAATCTTTAGTTTTAGAAGTATTTTATTTTTAAATTTTTATTGTCCACCTATACAATATTCAAATTTTCTATAATATCGATAAGTTTGTTTCTTCTATTAGTCATTTACCATCCTCCATTTTTTAAATTCTAAGCTTTTATGTTTATTGTGGGGTGGTCCTTTGAAAATCTCAGCAAATTTAAATTTTATGTCAAGCCAAAAAAGATGTTATAATAGTTTTGGAAATATTTTAAGCTAGTAAACCCACTCACTCATTTTCAGCCCTCTTCTAAATAGGGAATATTTAACACTTATGTTGTTATTTGAGTAATACTGAGATGCATTACATTCCTGGCAAACTTAAATATTCTACTTCACATAAAATATATTTTATTTTTACTTAATACCCTATAATATCGATAAGTTTGTTTCTTCTATTAGTCATTTACCATCCTCCATTTTTTAAATTCTAAGCTTTTATGTTTATTGTGGGGTGGTCCTTTGAAAATCTCAGCAAATTTAAATTTTATGTCAAGCCAAAAAAGATGTTATAATAGTTTTGGAAATATTTTAAGCTAGTAAACCCACTCACTCATTTTCAGCCCTCTTCTAAATAGGGAATATTTAACACTTATGTTGTTATTTGAGTAATACTGAGATGCATTACATTCCTGGCAAACTTAAATATTCTACTTCACATAAAATATATTTTATTTTTACTTAATACCCTCCAGCCCAACCCCCCTCCATTCCTACTTAAAGTCATCCCCACCCCTAGCCCCCAATCCATTTTTAGTTAACGCTCCCCCCACCTGTTCCATCCCTTATTGCCAAATTTAACTTTACTAACACACATTAAATTAGTTGTTTCTATTAGTTTTGGAAATTGTAACCCACCTCCCCCCATTAAATCAATTCCTATTTAGGAATCTCAAATTTTAAGACGACTAAGACAGTCTGGATTTGTCATACCTCCCTGCCAGCTTAATTTTTTTACCAAGATTAAAGGTGTTTTTTCCATCCCCCCCACCCCGACCCTCTGTTTACCAAAGTTCAAATTATGAAATTAACATTTTAAGGCCCTGGTATTTATTTGTAGTGGTATTTTTACCTGCTTGCTGAATTTCAGTATTATGCCACACTGGGAGGTAGTTGTTTACTATTAGTTTTGAAAACTTTGAGCCTCCCTTCTCCTTTTTTCAAATTTTTAAATTTTTTAGTGTTATTTGTTTATCGGGAGTTGTCTCCTACCTGTTCGCCAACTTTTAATTTTTTAACCTAATTCAAAATGGTATTTTTAAATTATAAGTCCCTTATTTCCCGGAGACCCATTTTGAGATTTTCTGATCTTAGATTTTCCTGGTTATATGGGAAACGACCGCTACCTTCCTGCCAAGAAGAATTGCAGGTTTCCAGACCCAGGGGATGGCTAAATACGTTGATGAGTGAGTCAATGTGTCCCATGCCTTTTTGCCCCTTCCCACATTCTTAGGGGAAGAAATTTGAAAAGATCTCAAAATTTCTTACAAAATTCTTTAATTAAACCTTCATTTTAAATTTAAAGACTCTATATCCACTGGTTCAAAATATATAGATATTAATAGGCCTATGGTAATTTAGAAAAATGTCAACCCCCCAATTCACCCCCATTTAAAGGTCAATTTTCAAATTTCAAGTCTTAGTTGGCTCTTTTTTGCTGTCCTTCTACCTACCTGCCTGCCAAATTTAGATTTTCGACGACACTTAATAGTTTTTTTTCTGTTTAACCTCAACCCCAACCTCATATTTCCTGAAGACCCGTCTAAAGACTGAATGATTTAAGACTTTAATTATTATTTGGAGATCTCTCTTTACTTTGCTGCAACATTTTAATTTTCTACCTCAACTAAAGGTTTTTTCTTCCTAATTCAACCCCTCATGCTCCCTCCTTCAATCCCAGTAGCCACATTTTTAAATGTTTCGTTTTTATATTTGTCTGGTTATATGGGACAATTACTTTACCAGCCTGCCAAATTTCAGTTTTACAGCTCATCTGAAAGTGAATTTTCTTTTCCGGACAGTTCTAATTTCAGCATTAGAGAGATTATAGCTTGAAACAAAATGTAAATAAAAAAGGTTTTTTGTAAATTTCACTTGAGTGAGTTTTCCTAATAAAAACAAACAAATCCTCCTGTTAGTCAAAATAACCTTTCTTCATTCATAGAATTATAAACAAAATTGTTCCAATGATTTTAACAACTTTTCAAAACTCGGTTATTTGTAAACCTACCATCAAATAGTATTTAATAGTAAAAATAAAATATATTCTGATCTATCATGAAAAGCAATTCCAAGATATTAATTTAATCGGTGTAGCTATTTTTTCCAGAAACAAAATTCTTAAAAATCATTTATCAGTAAACTAGTAAAAGTTGGTATTTTAATAACAAAAATATATAAGAATCTGTATACAGTTAGAACAAAATTGATTGAATTAGATTTAAAATACATCTCAAATCAATAAAATTGTTATAGCCAATTTTGAAATGATTTGAATTAATAAATAAAACTTTTCAGTTAACCACCCTCGAAATAATTTTTACCCAAAAACCATTTTAACAGAGTTATTTGAGAGGTCAAACAGTCACTATATAAACACTATAAACCAAATTATTAGAGTAATTTTCGACATATTTGGAATTCAAATAAGTTACTTATTGGTAAGTTACTTTTAATCTAAGGGATAGGGTAAAATAAATCTCAAATATCTGTTGGTATACCCATATAATATCTATTTATCAAGTTTGAACAAAATCCATCAAACCATCACTCATCATTGGCCATAGACGGACGGGTAGATGGTCAGACAGGCGGGTATGCAGCTGGGTGGACGGATGGATAGTTGTACCGACATGGGGATAGTTTGACAAGCATAGCTGTAAAAATCACTTTGTTGAGTTTGGGGGCACATATAACGTAAAGGCTATCATAATACCACGGTAGAAAATTTTTACAATTTATATTCTTTTTTCTTTAGATGAGAAAGTAAAAATCACATATATGATAAATCTCCAGCATACATGGCCAAGATTCGAACCTAAACCTTCCTGCATAACACATATCTCCTTTATCACGACGACCCCTTAGATCGGTTTTAATAATCGAGCCAAAGAGATCAAAATAAAAATGAAATAAATAAATTTTGAAAAATAACACCCAACAAAGATCGACATTTACTTGTAAAAACCTGAATAGGAGAAAACGGGGTAGGGGTGGACTAATGTTACCTCGTCTCTGTACAACTGGTCAGTATTTAGGCGGGGAATATCTATATATGAGCCTCGAAACGCATTCCGGACGTTGATTGAGTGGCTCCTCCGGGAAATGATATTGGCACATCAATACAAGTCAACTACAAAACTTTTAGCCCCCAACCCTACCCCACCTCTAGCCACTCCCCCTTCCCCTTCCTATTTTAAACCATAGTACACAGCTGATTCTTTTAAAAAAAATTCAAAATGAGAAATAACATTGGAGGAAAATGCCTCCACTGAGATTGGTTTGAACATTTAACAGATGGCTAAAAGTAGTATAGGCGCTGCCAATAATTGTATTCCCTATTCTAATTATGTGGGTCGCTGGATCGAAATAAAGGAAGCAGAATATTTGAATTGAAAGAAGAATAAAACATTTTGAGATAATATATAAATATAAGGTTTTTTTTTTCACTTTCATTTTAATCGAATGGTTATTTTTACATTTTATTTTAGCTTTTTGAATTGAAAGAAGAATAAAACATTTTGAGATAATATATAAATATAAGGTTTTTTTTTCACTTTCATTTTAATCGAATGGTTATTTTTACATTTTATTTTAGCTTTTGCTTCTTTAAGTTTATATATATATAAAAGCTTTTTTGCCAAACAACTTTAATTCGAAAAGTAATATTCAGTTAAAAACCTGTATTTTGGAATCCTTTCAAAAATAAGTTACAATCATAACACTCTAATTTTATAAGTATTATAACTTTAGATTTGTATCTGACTCACATCTAAGAATTCATTCCTTCAATAGACAAATAAATATACAGCTGGGTAAAAGTATCACTCTATAAAATTAACTTTTATCTTACTATTAAACTGGTTTATAGTTTCTTGTAATTTGAAATAGCCGTTCTTAGAACGATTACGTTACCCAATTTCAATACAGTGACAGCCTTGAATTTCTAGCTATGAAAACACAATATTTAAAAAAAAATAGAAACAGATATAAAAAGAATATAAGTTCTTAATGCATAAATTTAAAACATTGTGAACAATATCAACAATGATTCATTTACATTAAATTACATTCAAATTTTGTAACGAGACGCTTTATAAAAGTTATAGTTTAAAAAAAATTGTATCTCTATTGAACTGTGCCTATAAATCCATAAATAGTATACTTTTGTATAGTTGAAGTCAAGAAACTCCTTACACTCTTCTTACTAAATTACAAAATAAAGTAGGTTCATTTAAACTAAGATACAAGATTATCATGTTAAATATACTTAAACTAATTTTTTTTAGTTTGCAAAATTCATATTTCCCAACATTTTATAGGTATTTCTAAATCACACTATGACTCTTTATGTTACTCAGTTAATAACAAAGATAGTCCTTCAAATAATAATATTTTGCAATATTTTTTTTCATCAGTTTTATTTATATTTTGTCCTAAATCTACCTACCTACCAATTTGTTACTTATTTTCGTTACTGAGCTATAAATAGTCAATAAATTGTGGACATATTTGAACTCTTAGCTAGATATCCATGATTATACCTCTTTTTCCCTTCTACTTTGCTGAGTTTGTTGAAGGGAAAGATTTCACGTTTCCTAATATATTCCAGTAGTTATATAGTGACCATATTGCATCGCTGTGGCGCATAGAAAGTATCCATAGATATTTTCAGGGTGGTAGCAGAAGATGACTTAATTAAGATCTCATATCCTTTAGTTTATGATATCTATTAAATTGGTGACATATTGTAGGTGTTTAGTATAGGCCTACCATTTATTCACCACATATCTGTGGATATTAGTTCTACTATATTGAATCAACTCAAACTGTTTTCTATCAGAAAGAGCACCCATTTTAGTTCAATACTGCTATAACCCTAGTTATAATTAATCAATAAACATGGACTATAATGAATAACAATTTTATTGCTACCCGCTTCGGTGGCCGCCTGGTCTAAAGCGTTATTATCGTGTTAGACTAGATTACCGATGATGAGGAGATTGAGGTTCGAATTTCTATCGGGTGTAATAGAGTTTTTTTAACAAAATGCTTTTTCCACTTTCTCTCCACTCAAATGCGGGTACAATTCCTCTAAATAAAACCTTCCTATCATAAGTATAATTAGTACTAAAAGGTATAACCCAAACGAGTAGTAGGACGTGGTGCTAAAAGAATATAATTTAGAAGTTCTATGGTGATAGAAATAGCTAACTATATATTACTTATTTATTGAACCACGTAAACCATATAAAATATAATTTATTGGAAGAAACAACTGATAAAACTTTTTTTCTAGTTTTTTCTATATTGATCTTGGGGTACTAATATCTTCGTCATGGCAACCTTAAAATACGTAATATATTCTAAACACTTACAAAAGGTTTTGTCTCAGAGTTTTTTTAATAAAATAATTTCGAAATAAATCTGATTTAAATCTTCTTCTTCTTGTTGTTGACCGCCCCACTCGTATATTGGTCAGAGTTCTTGGCTCTAGATCCAGAGGTCCTGAGGTTCGATCATCCACGCTTCCTTATTCTTCCGTGAAGCAATGTTTCTGGAATGGTGTCAACTCAGCCTCGTAAGGAAAAATGAGGAACCACTTAAATAAAGAAGTAGCAGCTCCGTTAAAGAAAACTGAGATTAACGGCCGGAGGGCTCGTTGGGCTGATCACATGATACCCTCTATCCGCAAATGTTGGCCCTATCCTCGCCAATATACGACGGTCGCTCGGTTGGTGTAACTAGATTTCGGACTAGTGTCGTGGAGTTTCATTCTTCTTGTCAACAAACCAAGAGGTTGTTTTGATGTGATTCTTATCGACGTGCACGCAGCCCTTAGGATGGTTAGAGCTGCCTGCACCATCTGGTAGCAATCCCACGTACTAGGGGAGTTCATGAAGTGTGGTAGTTATAGGTTGTCTTCCACGCTGAGTTTCTATGAATAAGCGTGAAAGAGCCCACCAATTTCTTACGGTAAATATATTTTCCCATACCATTCAGGGTTTACATGTCACAACTGACATGGGACCGACGGCTCTACTTCCTCCCCGAAGGAATTTGTGCTACGGATTTTTATCGCTCAAGATAAATCCACTGACCTTGGCTGAGTTTGAACCCAATATCATCGGGTCCTGAAGCCAGTACTTTACCCAGAGACCAACAAGGCTGACAATTTAATTATAAGGTATATATTATAGTTGCACCCTTCATTTTCCCTGAGAGGTATCAAACTTACCTCGCATGGTTCCATTATGAATCAGCTTATCAGATAGGGCCATAGTGTAGCCCATCAAGGTAGGACTGCCATCTCTAAGGTTAGGTGGAGTGTACATGTAATATGCTTTTAATGTTAGTTTATTTGGAGGAACTTATGTGGCTCACGTCTTACTACCCATCTGGGCTAGCCGTATATTTACACTAATAGGCTAAGTATGAGGCAGTTAAAACTTAGAGGAAATTTACCAGAATTTTTTGTGGAGTAGGAATTTAATTTTTAGTGGAATAATCACTTCAGTACAAATGGCCGGGACTCGAACCTCAACATCTCTGTAATAGGCAATCCAAACAGGACAAGACAAACGCGTATGCCTGCGTGCCCACTAGTCCCCGTTTAGAGAAAATTTGCGTGCATACTAAGTCTTAGTAGAATAAGCCTTATTTTCTCTATAAAATTTGAATTTTAGAAAATTTAAAGCATTTATATTCACACAAAATAACTTCTTTTACAAGACCAGTCAAGTGATATGATGTAAAATATTGATAATTCCTATGAACTAATTCTGCGTATCTTGGCTACATTACTCGTAGGATGTGTGGTCTAAAAGACCTTTTTCTCTGTCAGAACTCTACTATAGAGTAGGATTTCGGTAGAAAAAAGGACCTTTCAGAAGTTCCTTTCTACCATGAACAGGGTAGCTCATTCGGTGATAATATTAGCTGGTTTTTATGTACAGTACGTAACCCAGGGAACGCCTGAATATACTAATCGTACATTTTTCCGTGGAGGTTCTTTCCATGTCCCGATGAGATGAGTTGATAGTAATAATGAAACCAGTGGAACCAGTAGAAACTCTTACCCTACCTTAAGTCGAACTAATCAGACCCTGGTTACCGTTTGAATAATTTCCCTTTTGGGAAAAATAACCTTAATACTATCTGGGAATCGAGCTCGTGTGCCCTGGTTTGGTAGCCAGGCGCATTGACCACTTTTCCACGGGGTAGTTTAGTATTATTAATAATGATAATAAGTTAAAAAATTATCCATTTTCAAAAAAGGTCATTACTATTTAGTTCTAACTGTACACATAGATTTTTTTTTTTACATTCTTGATTCTTTGCCATCTTGTAAAAGAATAACGCGAAGACGTATTTGAAATCTTACATCTTCTTGAATTTAATCTACGTCATACGGTGAAAGTCATGGGATCTCACCCCAATCTAAGATTCCCCACCTCCTTACATATCCCCTTCCTTCTATCTTTATTCCCACTCCTTTGCTACTTTCATAACTCCCCCTTAAAACGGCGACACCAGCCAGAGAGACCCTCGGGAGTTTCGGATGAAGGCGTGCTTCCCTAGGAAGGAAGGAATTTATAATTTGATTCCCTCGCACACTACCACGGGGCTAACTGCTACTGTATACCTCCCTCCCTCCCTCCTTTCACATATTCCTCACCGTAATGGGACAACCCCCTCCCGTGTTCTCATTCTCTGAACTTACCACCTTAATTCCTGTAACTTTCTTAACCTTGTACACTTTTCATGGGGAGCTATCACATCTTGTACAGATGACATATTACTCTGTCACCGTCAAAGTAAGTTTGCTTTAAAAACCTCCACCACCCCCTTTTTTTTTTAATTTGAAATGAAAAAATATGTCTGTACCTCTCTTTTTAAAAATAAAAATAAATTATTTTTACTTAGTGATGGAACTTTATATGGGAAATGTTTCGTCCGATACTCGTTAATTTTACCGAAGTATAATGTTTCCCAAAACAAAATGATAATATTTAATGAAATTACTTAAAAGGGGAAACTACACCGTAGAAGAATTCTATCTCCGATTCTATTTAAATAAACAAATATTTCATTGGAGATCGATACGTTGTGTTGTATTAAATTATTTTGACTGGTAGATATTTTGTTCTATGTGTAATCCATCCCAGTAACAAACAAGAATTTGTTTAGTGTGGTGTGGAAAAAACTATTAAAATATACATACGAATAATAAATAGGTATATCATTTTGGTATTGCCTAGGCTCTTATACTGTAGTTCAAAACAAAACATTATTATGGTATTTATTTATAGCTTTTTATTCTCATTTTTCTGCCTCACATCTTTATACCCGAGCGGGCTATCCGCATTCAATTACACTGATAGGCTAGGGATGAGGAATATATCATTTAAAGGAAAGGTACAGACATTTGCGTAGAGGGAGAGTGTAAAACCATATAGGAAAAATTGCCTTCAGCACAACTGGCCAGGAATAGAATCTCAATCTACCCATTTCCAGTAAACTAACCTAGACGAGCTTGACGCTCAGCCAGCGAGTCAATCGATGAGTTTTATTTCACAATATTTTACGTCTATATGCCTAAAATTGATCCGGGTATTAGTCGTTGTTATTAACTAGTTATGAGAAATAAAATTTACTCAAATATAATAGTTTCACTGATGACCTGGCCACCGCGGGCCAGCCACACCACGCTTTGTGAATCACGAGTTATTTTCAGGATATTTGGGTATACAATTGAAAGTGCACACGGAATACACACTTAAAATAGAATATTGTTCAAAAAATAAATTAATAAAAACAAATTAATAACTATAGAATATATACAGTAACTATTCAAATATTTAATGTACTCACTAACAATATTCATTATCAATACAGTTCACAAGTTAACAGTCCATGCCTACGTCACCCGCGTCATTCACGTATGACCTTGACTGGTCACCTACACACTAGTCCACACACGCCATACTGACCTAAGATCCATGAGCACCCGGACATATAGGTTTTCACAGGGCCACACTGGTCCACTAACCGGACAGGCTGGTGTACTCACTGGGCATGCTGGTAATCCTACTGGAAATACTGGTCCACTCACCGGACACAAGCTGGTACAGTCACGGACACAAGCTGGTCCACTCATCAAACGCGATGGTAAAATCACCAGAAAAGCTAGTCAACTCATCTGACACGCTGGTCCCCTCACCGAACTCACTGGTCCACTAACTGGACACGCTAGCCCAATCCCGGACATACAAGTCCATTCACTACCAGAAACTCGGACTGGGGGCTATCTGCTGTTCACCAGCCATCTATACATAGTCAAGGGTCCTGAGGTCACCTGGCCTGGCTACCTACTAAACCAGGATAGAAAGAGAGAGAAGAGAAAGGGCTAGTAAAATGTAAGTGCACTCTGACCCTCTGTCTGACCCTAATCTTGTTACAATATGACGTATTCAAATAAGATCTCATGAAATTCTATACAATTTTATGTAACTGCCCTGAATGGCGGGTGAACAGGTAAACACGTCAGTCTTGTACTGTATGGCTTTTTTTGAGATAGAATGTTCAATGTTTGAATCAGGACCAGGTGTATATAGGTAGTTCTTTCTAAACTTTGCTTGGCTCTTGAATTACATCTCTTAACTAGCACTTTATCTTCTTAAAGCTTTGACTACTTAGGAAAATATCACTACTTAATTAAGATTTAAAACTGGTTGTATGGGCTCAATGGTAAGAAGACCGACTACCAGTGAATGCACTCTGTATAAAATTGAGTTCTAAAAATATATATATTTGTTATTTTCTACTTGAATTGATACCGAAGGTATTTGTAATATCTTGACATTATATTTAATGTTTTAAGGCCAATTTTAGAATAGGCTGGTATATACTGAGTAACTTACTACCAAGTGCCTATTCTAATTTAATCAATTCAATTAATAAAATAATATTAAGATCTAAATGGGATGTTGTTGAACCACACTAAACATTTCTTGTCCCTAAAATTTCAGGTTTCAGAGGTGATGCCACCACGTTGTAAACAGTAGGGTACAAACTTATCGAGATGTGGCAGGAATGGCGCGCTACTATTTTAATCAACCTAACCCTAACTGGTGGTACTTTTTACTGCCAAAACTACCTCTCAGGGGCAGATTGTACATATTTGATGGGTTATTGTATTTAATTTTGATAATGAACACATTTGACACCAGTAAATTTGCGATTTTTACTTATCACTAATCGACCTAAGTCGTCTTGGGATAAAATACACTAAACATTTCTTGTCCCTAAAATTTCAGGTTTCAGAGGTGATGCCACCACGTTGTAAACAGTAGGGTACAAACTTACCGAGATGTGGCAGGAATGGCGCGCTACCATTTTAATCAACCTAACCCTAACTGGTGGTACTTTTTACTGCCAAAACTACCTCTCAGGGGCAGATTGTACATATGTGATGGGTTATTGTATTTAATTTTGATAATGAGCACATTTGACACCAGTAAATTTGCGATTTTCACTTATCACTAATCGACCTAAGTCGTCTTGGGATAAAATTCTCATCTCAGAACCTGATGTTCGTGGGTTCAAACCCTGTTGGAGTAGATGGATTTTCATGATGTATTAAAATCCGTAGCACAGCATCTTTTAGAGGAGAATTAAAGCCGTTTGTCACATATCGGTTGTAACATGTATACAAAACTTGGGAAGTGTATAGAAATACTTTTCCCAACAAATTTGTAATAATCCGTCGGCTAAGAGCGTGCACGTTAAATACCTTAAATAAATAAAAACATACTTGGCACTGTTTATATAGCAGGTAATAATAGTTAACCTTCAAATATGTATTATCATTTAAAGATATCACTATCATGTTTATAGTTTTTTGACATAATCTTGGGTTGTATCAGTCTTTTACGGGTTAAAATCTATGCCATCTTTTTTCATCGCACTCCCCGCAACCCCCCCCTCCCCTCAGTTATTACTCACTACAAATGTCCGAAAAGGGCTGTTTTTAATGGTCATATTTTAAGATCATATCACAAAACTGTCCCTTGGGTTTATTGATAAAATTGTTCTCTCCAAGATACTTAAATTGTTTACTTTACATTATGATATTGTTAGTAAATAGTCTTATGAAAAAAAAACTCCATGGCGTCAGCTCACAAGTTAACTATATATACCAACCAAACGGCCATTGCGTGTTGATGAATATAATACCAATATTTGCAGATATATGGTGTCATGTGGCTAGCACAACTATCCCTCCTACCTTTAATCTCAGTTTTCTAGACCCGAGCCACTACTTCTTTGCTCAAGTAGCTCCTCAATTGTCCTCATGTGGCTGAGTAGACCTAGTGGTGGCGGAACCGGGGGGGGGGGCAAGGGAGCATTGCCCCTTGGAAGAAATATTCCCCCCAAAATATATTTGCACCTCCCTTCAACCTCAAACATTGTTTTATTACAACGTTAATAGTCTTTGACCCTATTGTTAAATAAATAAATGTATCTATGAATGTCTACAATTTGTTCTTCAGCTGATAGAATTATGCGCCAACCACCTGCACGATGCAATGAGTCATGAAAGCCACTAACATTCCATGCTACAGCCAACTTCCTGTCCAAGGTCACGTCACAGGTCACCCCATGTTCCCTTTCTTTTCCAAGGCCATTTCACCATTCACCCCTCTCTACCTGTGTCCTTTGAATTTAGTGTGTAAGCAAGTGCATGTGGTGCTAGTGTTTTTATTAATTGAGTAATTATAAAGGTATAATTTCGTCGTTGTAAAGTAGTTTTTGTCATTCCCTGAGAGAATACATTTGTTGTGGCTTTTATTAAAAAGCTTGAATTCAAAAAAAAATCGCTGATGGACTAATAATAATTGGACAGTTGCGATTCACTGGTATACTTCTATTGCAAACTATCACAAAATGGCTAAGAGGAAATCCTTGTTCGATTATTTTGATAAAGTGAAAGAGTCTCGCGTCATTCCCGATCATGATCTTCAAAGTGATAAATCTTATCCAACAGTAATGAAGGTGACTAACATCGTTCAAGAATGTAATACAATACCAGGTAGGTGTACGTGATTTTTAAAATCAGAACTTTATCATTTGATTTTTTTGTCGCCACGCTTGGCTGCCTTTCTGGGTTATATGCGTATGAACTCATTACGCTGATGGGCTATGGATGAGCTAGGTTGAATTTAGAGGAAGTGTACCCACATTTGCGTAGAGGAACCTTAGAAAACCATTTAAGGAAAACACCATTCAGTACACCTGACCGGGATTCAAACCCAGATTTCCCCGTCTTTGGCAGTTCGGTGTATTGCGAGAGTGACCTCTTAGACCAAAGCTGACCCAAATCGTGGCACGCCTAAGTCACTGTAGATTTTTTTTTAAATAGTAAACTATAGCAATGTCAAATAAAATAAATAAATCATCTAAATTAATAAATTGCAAGAATTTTAGCTATTAAGTTGTCCGTCTGTTTGTATTGTTTCCCGCCACTCAAGCTGTCTTTCTCTCCCCCTTCCCCTACATCCTCTACACCCTCTCACTCTGCCACGTGCCACCCTGTACACATTCCTTTGTTTCTATTTGCTGACATACTGACTGCTATGGACTGTGCCATACTCAGTCTTAAAATATTTGTTTCTCATTATAAATAGGAAAAAACCAAAAAAATCCAAAATTCCTATACCAATCAGGAATTAAAAAATATATATTACCCTACCCATTTTTCGAAAAATGGTGGTGGTACGAAAATAAGCTTAGGTTAGAGATTTTGGGGTGGAGTGGTAAACCCAAGATTATCTCAGATAGTGGCACGCCAGAAAAAAAGGTTGGCACATCACTCGGCCACCGAAGCGGATCATTCGATATATTACAAAGTAAAAGGATTAAACTTGAGTCACAGTAACATAATACAAAATGGGAAATCATTGCGATATTTAAAAAACGTTCTATATGATTTGAATTCTTAATTAAATTATGTTAAATATAAGCGTATGGTATTATTATTTTGTGACACTATGAATGCTCGTTAATAAAATTACACTAGGCCTCAGGGACGTCGCCTGGGGGGACTTGGGGGCCCGCCCCCCTCCGGAAATCTAGATCATTTATGTTATTTAATAAATAAATATATTTTTACAAAAAAAGACCATACATAAAAATTAAATAGCAAATTTATTATTAAAAATGAATTTGTATTTCCATAATTAAATATTGTTAGTAAATAGGATTTTTCCTTTTATTAATCTAGGAAATGAGGATAAAGATAAGAACGCAGTTGCTGGTCCCAGTCACTCAAAAAGAGAGGATGTAGCTTTGGAATTTGATGGAAGTAATAATATTAGCGGTCTCGTCCAGCACCAACCTTTCCCTGTGCCAAATTACACTGAAAACGCAAAAGGTGATAAGAAAATCAAACGTCGTGACCATAAATTTCATCAACGCAGGTATTCTGAATTTCCTTGGCTTCACTTTCAAAGTGAAGAAGTTGGTATATTGTGCTTCGAATGTATGAAATCAAAGAATGAGAATCCCTTTGGCTACAGCTCAAAACTTGAAATCACGTTCATTAGTAATAGTTACAAGAATTGTAAAAAAGCTGAAAGTAAATTTAAAATACATGCAAAGAGAAGTATACACGAGGAGGCTATAGAAAAAACAACACAAAAGAAAAACGTGATTCAGTGGCCAAACAAATTTATAAAGAAAAAGAAAAGCAGCAAATTGTAGCCCGAAAGGCATTGCATGCACAAATGACGTCTCTTAGATATCTTGGGAGACAAGGCATTCCAATACGAGGTCACAATAACAGTGATGGAATTTATAAGACGTTGCTTGCTCTGCGCACTGGTGACATTCCTGAACTCAAACAGTCTAGTTTTCGATCGAAGGACTTCACTACACATGACATCCAAAATGAAGTGATAAAAATGATGGCAGACGCTGTCCCAAGAGAAATATTTAATGAAATACGGAACGTAAAGCATTTTAGTTTGATTGTAGATGAGACTACATACATTTCCAAGAAGGAACAAGTTTCAATCTCTGTAAAAATTGTAAATGAAAGTATGGAACCAAGAGAATAATTTTTAGGTTTCTATGAGACAAGTTCAACCACAAGTTCTGTCATAACATGTCTTATCATGGATACTTTGACGATATTTCACCTCTCTCCGGAGAATGTTCGTGGTCAATGCTATGATGGCGCTTCAAATATGCGAAGAGTTCATAATGTTGTCCAAGCTAAAATCAAAGGAAAACAGCCGCTAGAAATGTATGTGCATTGCACTAATCATTGTTTGAATTTAGCGCTGCAAGACACTGCTCGTGCGATCCCTCTTTTGAAGAACTGTTTGCAATGGGTACATGATGTGGCCATAGTTATGAGCACAAGTAAACGCATCACAAGTGAGTTCGAAGATGTTCCAAACACTACTCCAAAAGCACTCTGCACGACGCGGTGGACTGTTCGATACTCATCTATTGTTAGTGTCATTAAAACATATCCAGCTGTACTTCGAGCGCTAGAACAGCTCAGTGTATCAGGTGAAGATGTTTCGAGCACTGTACTAGGTTTTTACGATCAGTTTTTAAAGTGTGAAGTTTATTTGGGAATGCTAATAGGAAAAAAAGTTTTCGGCTGCACAAAAAAGCTTGCCTTAATTTTAGAGATCCCTAAGCAAACAGTTAATGGAGGAATGGAAGCAGCTGGCTCAACTGTAAAATATTTAAGGAGTATCAGATCTGAAGATACGTTTGATTCACTGTGGAGTGAGATGGAAGAGGCCCAACAAAAATTTGATCTTATATCTATCCGCCTTTCACGAAACAAGCAAGTTCCAAGGAAACTAGAGCATAAACAAGGAACCATAGAACCGACAGTGATTCTCAGTAGAAAAGAATTAATGAGGAAAACGTACTACGAGATAGTTGATACAGTCACAGTACAGATCGAGAGGCACTTTACTCAAACTGGTTCAAAGAAACTTTGCATACTTGAAAGGGTTCTTTTAAGAGCAGTTGATGAATGGCCTAGTGACGAAGAAACACGACACACACTTAGAGACTATGGTTTAAAAATGGATGATGTTGAACTAGATGCAAAAATGTTTGCATGAGCTACTCTCACCCAGCCTAAGTGTTTGAAAGATCTAGTTTACATTTATATTGCGATGTCTGAGAGTACAAGGCGATTATTTCCAGTAGCTTGGGAGCTTTTTAAGTTGCTTTTAGTTGTCCCATCATCAACAGCAAGAGCTGAAAGAACCTTTTCGGCCTTAAAGCGACTCAAGACATAACTACGTAGCACCATGGACCAAGATCGGTTAAATAATTCGGCCATTTTGCATGTCTAGTACGAACGAGTTGACAATCTTGATATTGATGCGTTGTGTGATGAGTTTGTCAAAGCTAACACATATCGTATGAGTGTATTTGGAAAGTGATAATATATAACATGTATTCATTTGACAAACTTATTTTGTATGAATTATAATGCATTCATACCCATACATCACATATGTTAAATTTAAAAAAAAGAAAAACTTAATTTTATATATATTCTATGCACAACATAGTTAGGTCTAGTTCTATTTATGATTATTTAAATTTTGTTTGTGACAATGTAAATAAATATTTTAAATTTGTTATAGGCCTAGTTACTGTGGTATAAATATTTAACTAAAACTATATTTCTATTATTCCTATTTTAAATTGTACAAGATCGTTAACTAGAGTAATATATTTTTTTAAATTGTCAAATAAAATTATATATATATATTTATAGTATTTTTATATTATTGCCGTGTAACATTACTCGTTCATGATTTAATTGAAATATACTTTGTTGAAAAATATGACAAGGAAATTGAACTCATGATTTTTTCTTAGCACAAGGTTTTACTTAAGTGTCCAAATATTATTGTTGAGCTTTAGGCAACACCAGAATGGCTGAATAAGATAATAATATAATTTTAGTGTATATTATGATTTTATTTAGTTGTAAAATTCAATATATATTTAGATGGCCACTTCAAATAGTTTTTAGGAATATCCATTTTACAAAAATGATACTAAGGTTGCGGGGAGGGGGAGGGGGGTTGCAAGGCAAGACCCTATATTGAATTTTTTGCTTGCCCCCTGCCCTCCTAGACAAATTACGTTCCGCTGCCAATGTGTAGACCCCTTTTCAGTCTAAACATCAAAGATCGAAAACGTGACGTTTGGATCTGTGGCCAGGATCTCTGACCACTAGACCACAAAAGACTGTTAAATTCTCCTACACTACTAATAAAAATAATATTAATGACAAGTATCATTAATCTCTCTGTATTCAATATAATATCATCGGATACTGTGTGATAAATACGTAGATTATTTGTTAATAATAATAATAATAATATAATAATATTAATACAACATCAATATTTTTATCTAATAACTTTTTAGGGTCAAACATTTTACACAAATCAAATAGGGGAAAACGACACACAATCAGGATTCCATCCCCGGACATCTCCATCGAAGACAACCAAGAGGAATGTACCTCATAACAACTACCACAGCAGCGGGTGTCTTCATTCTAACTTGTTGATTTGTAAACGCGTGGAAATAAGGCTTTCAGCTTGGAATATTTAAAAACCACAACTTTATTTTTAATCGGCGAATTCCAGTGAACTGTAAAAATTCACTTCATTAAATAAACATGGTTATAAAATTGTGTGAATTCCATTTTTGTATCCATGGGTTGTATACAATGTTTATCGAAAACGTTACTATCACAATCACTTACGAAAGGTTTTCCTCCCGTATATTGAAACATATTTGGAATTTAAAACCTTTAAAAAAATAATAGAATTCATAGTTAATTAAATAATGTTTTCATTACATTGGCAATTTGTATTTAAAAAATGTCTGATAGTATTTTAACGTTACAGAATGTGTTTTGTAAAAAAAATTAATATCAGATAGTCAACCTTGGTGGTCTTGGGGTAAAGTACTCTCCTCAAGGATCGATGTTTGTGGGTTCAAACCCAGACGAGGTTGATGGATTTTTCTAAGTGGTAAATATCCGTAGCACAACTTCCTTTAGAGGCAAAGCAAATCCGTTGGTCCCATGTTGATTTTGGTATGTTAGAGACCCCTGGAAGGTATGGGAAAATACCTTTACTGGCAAAATTGGTACGATCTTTCACTCTCGCTCATAGAAATTCTCATGTGCTGATATAATCAGTCGGTTCAGAAAGTGCACGTTAAATACTCCAAAAAATAAATAAATAGCAAATACAATGTTCTTTATTGTGTTTGCAAATAGATTGTAGCCTTGTGATGCATATTAATCAAATTTTAATACAGATGTATAACATTTTGTGGCAGTTGATTATAAAGTTATAGTATCATTTCCTTAGTGAAGTTATAATAACTAATTAACTAATTAATTAAACTATACCAAATATATGTAGAAACTAAAGAGTCGGCTATTTTATGTATGTTTATCACGTATTACTACTTATCGCGGCTGTCTAAATCG
Organism: Timema bartmani; assembly: GCA_902151455.1. Classification (NCBI taxonomy): domain Eukaryota; kingdom Metazoa; phylum Arthropoda; class Insecta; order Phasmatodea; family Timematidae; genus Timema; species Timema bartmani. Next base: position 34,389 of record CABFWB010002743.1, on the reverse strand, counting down.
GGTTTGATTAAAAAGTCCATGTCTAAAAACTACTATACTACTACTAATAGCATGTTTCAAACCTTGTACGTGGTACTTACACTGTCTCTTTACTATGACTCATTTCTAGGGAAACCAATCAGTAAACTCATTACCTCCAGGTACGGGCTAAATAAAGAAGGCACTTACCTAATGTTATTTGACTCGAGGTAACCTTATACAGGGATGTACACTGGAGGTAGACGTGACAGGGTGATATTGGAAACGGTAGCAGTTCTCAAACTGTTTCAGCTGACACCCTCCTTGGTAGATAATCATATTCCCACACCCTTCCACCAATTTTAGGGATGGATATAAAAATAATATTAACACATTTTTTGTTTTATATTTACTTCTTTATTTTCTAGAAAATAAATGTAACATCGTCAGCATAATGGTACATATAAAATGACTGAAAATTATTGTGATGTTTGGCACTATTTTTGTTTTCATCAGTTCTTGAATATTTGGTTTGATATTTGTGCAAATACCTTTCCACTTTAAGTTGACTAAGCTGTTTTGCTTATATGAAAGTCAGAGTTGGAAATATCGATGATGCTGCACGTGTCCTCAATGGTAGGGGTCAACATGCACTGCACCACATCGCACCAAATTTTCTAGCAAGTGGCTACACGAGCCGATTGGGATGGAAAATTCGAATGAATACATGCACCACATCACTCCTGCTATCGAACGTCATGTTGGGGAAGTAATGGCAGGAGTGCAGTGACGCACGCATCCATTCTAATTTTCCGTAACATTCGGCTCGTGTAGCTACATGATAGAAAATTCTGTGCAGTGCGGTGTGGTGTGGTGCGTTTCGGTGTGGTATGGATTGGCTCCGTGTAGCCTTAACGCAAAAGCTCCTCACCGAACCGCACCGTAAAAGTGCGGATGAACGCTCTCTCGACGATTCGTTCACGTCCGTGCCGGTGCGGTGAGGTACGGAGTGGATTCGTGTAGCCACTTACATTCAAAAACATGGCTAGCATTCATCCGGAACTTCACGGTGCAGTGCGGTGTGCGTTTACTCCGTATGGACGGTCTTAAGGATGAAGGGTGGAGCGGAATGGACCTGTTGTAAGACAGAACACCTAATAACAATAGTTATAATTTTAATGATAACTATTAAAAAGTAATTTTTGACATTCCTTTAAAACAACAAAATGGATTATCTACTCCTCCATGTTATACGAGTACATGCAGAAAGAGTGCCTTCTATCGGAGATTCAATCCAGCTCATAAAAAATATGGGCAATCACTTGCATTTTAAGGGCAAAACTAACAAACCAAGTTTTCTATGATAACAGATGCGTTCATATTATATATTCAAGGGCAAATCTTTCAAGAAATAGCTCAAGCAGCTTCTCGATTAAGCGTTTACTGCGTGGGTGTACACGGAGGATTCGCAGGTGGGAAGTATACATACATTCCAGGACCGTTGTCTGAGAATAATTATTGTTGACACACCCTGGTACGTCTCCAATAGGGCTGTTCATTGAGACTTGGATAGCACGGGCCTAAAGGACTAATTCCTTAGGCTTGAACAGTCCCTCTACAAGTTGCCGGGCTCCACTTAATCCTCTTATTCAGGGGTTTGAGAGCTATGATATATTTAAATGGACCCTGTAGGTTCCCATGCTCCAAGGTTTTGCTCGGATAAATGATATGTGAATACCAGTGGTCTACGGTAGACTCTCTGTCCCCCTTAGAGTAGTGTAACATATATTACAGCGTGGGAGTGATGGTCGGTAACTGACAACTACCAGAAGTTACCAGGTCTACTCTTATGTATATATTCCCCAACTGATCTGAAATACCATGTTTTGAACTGTTGTCAAGTTTGGAAATCAAAACTTGAATAACAAACCATCTATTTTCAATTATATTTTACTTTTAAGCGTTTTTACATTATTTAAATAAGAATTTATGAAAATAGCAAGTTTTGTTGTTGTTGTGGAAATGGCTTCTGTAGTTCACTTAAAAATGCTTTAAAAACAAGATTTTTCTAAAAAAAACTGACTTCTCTTCAAAAATTAAGATTTATTGATTTCAAATTCCACCATGAGAAATATTAAAATAAATAGTGTTAACACTTTAATAGAGCAATAAATCTAAATTATAATATTTTCAATGGGGAGTAAAGAATTTAGAGGCAATATCCCTACATACACGTAAAGGAAAAATGGAAAATCAACTAGTAAATCCATCATCGGTATGTCTGTTTGGGATTTAAGACCCGATCTCCCCATCACCAGAAAAACTTAACTGGACTTGCGTTTATTCCACGATTTAACTTATGTAGGTCAATTGTCTTTTAACCAATAGCTGTATTCTCACACCCTTATAGCCCAATTATTGTGAACTCTGAATGTTTCGTATCACGCTCCATTTCAGACATAGCTCTAACTGAATTTTGATCACAGAGGAACTAGAAATAATGTCCTATCTACTATCGTATGAAAAATTGCAAATTAAGGAAGGGTGGAAAGGAACGCGAGAAAAACCCAGTGCTTTTTGCAGATATTATAGCAGAACATTTATTTGGTCAAAAGAAATCAAATAATTTTCCAGTACAAGCATAAGAATTTAATTTTCTTAACATGCTGATATCAACAATTCTTGAATATCTGTCAAGATTGTCCTGTAAATTAATAAAAAAAAATCTCCTCCTTAAAAAGGGTTTTCATTAATGCCATTAGGTTCATGATATAATATATTCAACAACACTATTGATATCACTATGTGAAGAGAATTAAACTGTATGTTTCTACTGAAGCAATATCTTATCTATCGTAAACAAAAAATGTTTTTCTATAAAAACTTCAAAAACACTTACGTTTTCTCTCGTTCCCTACATCCCCACCTTAGAATTATCGACCATACGTTGAGGCTATAGTATAGCGAAACCGTTTAAATATCACTTAGTCTGATTTGACAACAACGAGGAAGTATTGACTAGAATACCAGCCGTATACAGTACACTTGGTCGATTTTTTCCTAAATGGTATATCACTCTCCATACACAAGGAACGGGTAAATTTCCTCTAAAACTATACTTTACTCACTCTTTCCTCCTTGGTGTGAATAGCACTTTTTTTTTTAATCATGACATTTCAAAAACCTCTTTCGTTGACTTTGTATCTATAGTTCATTGTGCCATACTACCAATTCAGGCATTCCACATTTTTATACTAACGGGATAGACATGGGATAGGTAGAATTTAGAGAAAATATACTCTTTTTGCGTGTATAGAGTATCAAACATAACGGGATAGACATGGGATAGGTAGAATTTAGAGAAAATAAACTCTTTTTGCGTGTATAGAGTATCAAACAATTTAGAAAAAAAAAATGTAACGGGAAAAAAAGATTAGAAAACTGACAGGCAAAACAAAGCAGACAAGGCTTACGCCCAATGCCTTAGTGCACATCCTTAGGCTTTTTAAATACTTTCAAACTTTTTTTTACAGAGCGTCTTACTACCCGTAAAGGCTGTGCGCATATAATACTAACTAAGATAATGTTTTACGGCTAATGAAGGTTGAATTTAGAGGAAGTGTACCAACATTTGCGCGGAGGGGAAGTGAAACACCATTTAGAAAAGAGCCTCGGTACACGACAGGGATTTGAGCCCCAATCTCTCCGTCATCACCAGTCCAGTATATTGCGAGACTGACACCTTTGACTATTTGAACACTGAAGCGTAATTACTACCTATTAATTATAAGGTAATGCTACTTTAAACAAGAACATTCCTCGTAGGAAGCAGTCATGCGCTATGTGAACAAATTGTGTATTCTGCGCCTCCCAATCTTCTGGAATCACCCCTGAACAAGTCCAAAGCGCGAGTAGTAATATAAAAAAAAAAAAAGGAATATAAAGAGAAAATATAAACGTAATCCTTCTGTAAAAACACCTAGGTTGCAACGATGTCTGTCAATGAATATATGTACTTGAAGGAGGGGTTGAAGAAGGATGGGAGTTATTAGGGAGCTGTTATACGCAGTGTTATCATTCAATGCACAACCACTCTTAAAATTCTATGAGCCACTACAGTTTTATTTAACGGAAAGATGATCATGCTATAAGCCCTCTTAAGTCCTTTATTTCACTTAAAAAAATATGTGAGCCTATGGTTAGTGATTACTTGAACACATGCATTGTATTTATCTTATTCCCTATTTACTTTTCCCTCCGAACGTAATTTTATAATCTTTTAATTAAAAGAAAAACCCTTGTTTGTTTAAATGAAAAAATAGAAAAAAAAAGTAATTTGGGTTTCATTATTTTCTTTTATATGATAAGAAATATGTATGTTAAAAAATTGAAGGGTTATTTCAAGGTTCCCAAAAGGGGAAAGAAGATGGAGAAGTACATAAAGAATTCTAAATTCCAGTATGCTCTTCTTTGTAACAGAAGGAAGGAAGGAAGGATAAATTAGATATATGGTCAGGAACGCGAAATGTGTATGTATATTTAGTTGTGAAGGTAGTATATGGTAAAATTACCGAGGCAGTAAGTAGAACACTATTTTATTAAAGAAGATCTCTTAGGTTTGCTCCGACAAACATTTATATAATTTCTTTAAAAATTATGCATCATAATACAAGTTATACATACAACAGTAATACTATTACGATTGTCTATTTGATTTTTGTTTTAAGTTATTTAAGAGCCTATCCAGGGGCGGATCATGATCGTTTTCATAGGGGGCTCATAATTATAGATAACAGAGTTACTTACAATATTAGATTACTGTTTGAAGCCATTTATTAATTTCTCATTCATATCTGATCTTATGTATGTTTTAAACCATGGCCATCTTCTCCTATTTTGTGAATAGGATACTTTTTATAAACTATTTGGAATGGCCTTCCTTCAACAATTTAAAAAAAAATTGTTCACTCTAGAAGCTATGAGTAGTCTTCGACTGGATTTTTTTTTAATTAGATTCTTTTATGGGCCATTAAAAGTGTTCCTCACCTAGAAATTTTTGAAATTTAGATGCTCCTCGAAGCTATTTAGAGTGACCCTTACCTTAATCTTTAACGATAGTTAGATACATCTAGAAGATAATCTTTGAAGTAGTCTTCCACCGATAAAATTTTGAAAATTGTATTCTTTCAAAAATTCAAAATTTGGAATTTTCCTCCCCCAGACATTTTTGAAATTTGGACGAACTTAAAAGTTATTTAGAACTTTCCTCCCCCGAATTTTTCTGCCAGTTCTATGACTCTAGTCTAGTAGTTATTTGAAGTGGTCTTCTCCGCAATTTTTGACAATGGAATGCATCTAGAAGTCATTTGGAGTTTAATTTAAGGCCATCTTTCTGTTTCATATTCAATAATATCATAGGATTTGAAATGTATCTAGGGGGGAATTTATTCCAGGGAGGGGCAAATTATTTCCAGGGGGCAGAGTCCCCCAAAATTCCACCGCTTCTGCTGTCCACACATATTTTATATTCGGTATTCACGGATGACTCTTCTCAGGCAATTATTAGTCTTCTTTGATATGTGGTAGTCTACCGTCTCTATGCGGAACAATGTTCGTTACTCGCTATGCATGACAAATATTCGTACATGAAAACGAATATTTTTTCACATACTTGCGTGAGTCATATACATTGAATAAACGTTGTCGAATAAAGCACGTGTGGACCCGGCCTAAGAGGTGTCTGCGTGTAAAAAGATTAAAAATTGTATAAAATGGTATCTGTCTTGTATTTTCTCTCTAATATTTTAACTTTATTTTTTGGTATTAATTTTCTAACTTTCACAGGGGGGTCAACTGACCCTTTGGCCCCCCTCCCCCTGAATCCGCACCTGAGCCAATATGATGACCGATTAGCAAGGAATTTAAATATATGACTACGATCAAACCAGAAATAGCTTTTTACATTATTCACAGCAAAATATTGGGATCAGGTTGGCTGTTTTCAGAAAACCACACCACAATACGACGTCTGGTTAGAATTGTGTTACCTACTTAAGCTAGGCCATGTGTGCGAGCCATGTGTTGAGACGGGCTCTTAACTTTAAAAACACAATCAAAAATATTATATCAGAATTTGACTTACAAACTAAATTGACAAAGCGAAGAGAGTATTTACTAACCTGGTGGCAAGGCGAAATTTGGTACAAAAATATATCTTCATTACTATACCACGGAAATGAATCAAAGTATATTTTTAGCACCACATCTTACTACACGTTCGAGTTATACGCTTATCTACTAATTACGCTAATTGTTTTAGGAACTAGGAAGGTTATATTTAGATTAAGTGTACCCGAATTTGCATGTAGGGAGCTTGGAAAACCATTTTGGAAAAACCACCCTCAGTACATCTGACCGAGATTCGAACATTGACCTCCCCGTCATCGGCAGTTTAGTCTAACACGAGAGTATCACATTAGACCCTGAAGCCATTGAAGCGTGTCTTAATTACACTATTGGACTAAGAATGAGGAAGCTAGAATATATAATAAATGTTGGAAGAGTTTAAACTTATTCAAAATTAAACATCTTAATACACCCGGCCAGAATTCTTGTAGCGAGATCGCCATTACTATCAAACCTACAAGGTGAGACTGACGCCTTTGTCCATGTGCTCACTGATGGGAGAATGGTGGGTAGCTTCTTTCGTTATGTTCATATTTTAAATGCCACTTACATTATCAACTTCTAATTATACCCTTTTACTGTCCAGCTTCTGTTGACATTTAATTGTTCAATAACACGATAATTAATATAAATATATTTTTAAATAAGGCAAGAAGAACAAAATACGTTTAAAAAATGCTTAGGGAGAAGCAATTTATTTTGAAACACAAGCCACATAGTGTATCTCTAATGAGAAGGAATTTAATGAGAGGAAAGCAACCGTTAGATGAGGGTTGTGTAATAATGTTTCCAAACGAAAAGGACAAAAAGAATCTTACATTCTTTACTGACTTTCTGACAATACAAAGGGACAAATATAATGAGAATTTTATAGAAGCTACATATTTGCTATATTAAAACTAGGTTACTATACTAATCATAGCATGTGTGATAGCAAGTTCCAAAATGTAAGCACTAAGCTTTGATATAATTATACTTTTTTTTACAAAACTAAATATATTTACACACATCCAATTTGATGAAATATGGATGAAACGTCAGAGTTACCTAGTCTGGTTTGCTGGAGACAAAGAGGTTGGCGTTTGAATCACTGCTGAATATATTGAGATTGTTTATTTCTAACATCTTCCCACTCTCCTATCACGCAAATTTGGTTTTATTGCCTCAAATCTTAAATTCCCATTTCTTAACCAGTTGATTTAATTAAGTGTGAATAATAAGGAGAGGGTAGTGAGATGCAGTTCAAAAAATAATTATATATTCATATTTTTAATGTATATTTAATAACTAAAACTTAGTGCAATCAAAAAATAAATTTTATATTAACACCAGCGTGTTTTATTGGCGTGTTCATCTCTGGATCCGGTAGGTCAGGATTTGGTTTGAGTCATAGCTGGGTGTACGTATACCTTGGGATTGGTTTCCTTCATAGCAATTCTCATTTGCGGTAATCAAATCCTCACTTATAACTAGTAATCCCTTGAATTCATCTTCCTTATCCTGTTTCCTTTAAAATAGCGTGGGTTGTGGAAAGCCCTGACGGACAGTAAAGCATTCACATTCACATAAAAAAAATGCATCAATAAAGTCAGACTAATTTTGATTATACGTGTTTTAATTTGATCATAAATGAATGTGTTGATAAAAATGTATGTACTGTAATTTAAAATAGTCGTTCATTCCATTTATATCCGGGCTGCACTTTAAAAAAAAAAGCTTCGTCAAAAAGAGGGGTTCCCGCATATGAACCATTCATTACTAGACATTCTTTGACGTTGCCAACTTTTGATGTCCATCACCACCATCACATGATTTGAAACCATTCCTTTATTCTAAATTCACAGGTGCTATATTTTTTATTATTATTATTTTTACTATATCTTTTCAGCGGTATGTTTGGATACCGATGTGTCACTGGCAGACTCACGTGACAAGTTTCAAATTACCATGTTTGAAACAGTTATCAATGAAATATGTACGTACTGATACTTAAACGGACAAATAGGTCGGTTCTTTGGTTAGCGCGGTTGACGCTTCTCTTTACAGCTTACTTTTCAACTCATTCATACTATCCTTTTTTTTTCAGTTTTGTTTGCTGTATTCATTAATTTAAGGTAATATTATAACACGAGTGTCATATTTTTAATGATGTTTTTAAAATATCTGTTATTCAGTGGTCGCATATTATAAGGTGTCACTTTCTCATTAGACTAGATTGCCGATGACAAGGAGATTGTAGTTTGATTCCCGGTCACGTGTACTAAGGTTTTTTTACTATATGGTTTTACACTCTCACTCCACGCAAATGAGGATACATTTCCTCTGTACTCAACCTGCCTCATCCCTAACACATTATCGTAGTTACATTGACGTGTATCCCTAACGAGTAGTAGGAGGCGGTGCTAAAAAAAAAATGGGGTGTGGCTGTGTCATGGACACGGCCGTGTGTTGTACGTGAATACGTTTAAACTTAAACGAACATCATAGCTTCTCCGAGTCAAAAGTTATACTAATTGCAAATCTCGATACGCAGCAAAATAACCTCAAAATGGCGGCACTTCCCCCTCCACCGCGCGCGATGTGTCACTGTTCTCGCTTATCGTAATGAATTCCTTGATCCTTTAGCTATCCAATGGTATAATTTAATTTTGGATGTAGAGGAAAGATTCGAAACTACAACACCAAACTGTATCCCCCGATTTTGTTATCATTAGGTTTTTTGGATTGCCCCCGGATGGTAGCAAATTTAAAGACGTATTCACGTCAAAAGTTCACCAATATCGGTAGGAACGTAGACCTAACGTCAAGCAAGTCCAGTCGGGTTTTATGATGACGGGAAATCAGTGTTCGGATTCCGTTTTTTTTTAACCTGAATTGTTTCCCCCTCACCAACTACGCAAATGTTGGTATTATTCCCCTAAATTCTACTTTATTCATATCTACCCCTTATTATAGTTAAATGCGTATATCTAAATGGGTAGTAAGATGCGTGAAAAAGACAAGTTAATATTACGTACAAGTATGCTTATTGGTAGGTTTGATATTAGTTTTTTTTTATGTTTTCCCACCAATTCTTACCACCCATATGGGTTGATACATATCTACACTATTAATCCAGGGACAGGTAAGGAATAGCTTTATAATAACTATACCCGCATTTGCGTAGAGGGAGAGTTAGATTCTATTTAATAAAAGCCACCTCCAGTAGACCCAACCAGGATTCGAGCCCCTGCCTTTCTGTCACCAGCAATCAAGTCTCTTGGGAGGGTGATGGTTTATACCCATGTGACTACCGTAGTAACGAGTTAGTGAAAGTAGTAATGATGAGGTGTGGAATGCCACAGTGAAACTCCCATGGTAGAAGAAAACACAACACATGACTGATATTTAAACCCCGACCTCCTCGTCATATTACAACCAAGTTTAATGTAACAATAAAGACCTCTCGACAGCCACTACAAACGTTTCCTGTTTCCTTGTTCGGTACTTATTCCCTTGTTGCAGAGGACGACCTTACACCGTGATCTCCGTATTGTCCCTCCACTGCTCCTCATTTGGTATCCCATTGTTCGCGTTGCCCCTATATTCTAGCCCAACGTTTGTTCTCCTTTCCTTCTCTCTTCCAATCCCTTTTGTGTGTACTTTTCCAACTCACTCCCTCGACTCCTTTTGTTTCCCTCCCCCTCTTTTGCTAGGTCTCTTTAGTCTCTCTCTTTCTCATCCTCTTCAAGATGCCCTATCTCTCTTCCTCCCGCATGCCCTACAATCGTCATACAATTGTTCCTTTTCCTCGTTTATTTATTTACTCCTCTATATGTCCATCTCTTTCACTTAGCATTTCCTCACTATTTTCCTGTGACGGAAAATATATCGCCATCTTGCCTGATCAGCTGTCTGATCGCTACAACATACCCCCCCTCCCCCCCAGTTCTAACCCTACCAGCACCCTCTTACAATAACCTTAACCCCGTTCAGTTTCTTTGTTCGCAAGAAATACGACAATCTTTGTTTGTTGAGGAATCTAGACTTTGAAAGCAAACCATACACGATTGTATGATGTACTGTATGTTGCCTTCCTTTCAGGGGCGAGACGGATCAATTTTTGTGTTTGCTATTAAATATACCTATAGAAAATACATTTATTTCTTACTTTTCTGTTCATTTACTTAACGAAGTTGCCTACTTGGTAAGATTCAACAATATTTCGCGAGGTGGGTTGCATCTTACTTGACGCACCTAAGCACTCCAAGCACCATCACACATGTACGAAATAAAAAGAAAAGAAAAAAATTTAAGCATTCATCCTCTAAGGCCTCTCGTTTACCTGTTGGTAGAACTTCTACTCTTCCACTGACGAGTATACACACTCACTCTACTATTAGCGGCTGGATGGCACTATAGCACTATGGCATTAGATGAGAAAACTTTTAAATGAAGAGAAAAAATTGTCATTAAATTTCAGGAAAACCTTGACAGATATTCAAGAACACTGTTGAAGTCACCTGATGAAGAAAATTAAGCTCTTCTGTGTTTCTACTGGAGAATTATTTGTTTTATTTTGACTATTTTTATATAAAAACTGCAAAAGCTGAGGCCTTTTCTCGACCCCACCTTAAAGTGAAACAGAGCTCCAGTGGTATAATTTATGAATATATGCTAAGTGCCATCATATTTGTTGTCCCGGGCCTCTTGGAATCTACCAGTACACCCAACTTCTCAGCCCTTTCCCTGTGCTACATTCACTGACAGACGTTATTATAGCCTCAACAGTTCTTAATTACTCTAAGACGGTTCATTGTTGAATGACTTTGACGTTATTAAAAGTGTGGATAAGCCAGATGGGTAGTAATACGGGGTCAAATAACAATAATAATAATAGTAATGATAACAACAGCATTAATATTAAAACCTGTTTTGGTTAAACGTGGTCGAAGGCGTTACTCTCTCAATATATTAGACCACTGATGACTAGGAGATCGGGATTCGAATACTGGTTGGGTTTACTGAGGGTAGTTTTTAATAAATGATTTTCCAATCTCTCTCTTTTAATATCCACGCAAATGCAGGTACAATTCCGCTGAATTCAACCCTGATATACTAGTGTAATTGGTACAAATACATATATCTCGAATGAGTAGTAAAATACGCTGCTCAAAATAATAATTAAAATAGAGATGGCCGCCATTAAGCACGTTTTTCAAAAGATCTTTTCATGCGAATAAAATTGAATTAATTGTATTACCTTACTGTGTTTCCAAATGTCCTCACCAATGGTCACATGGTCTAAGTCGTCACGCTCCAAATAGAAATAGCTCATAGAGAATCTTATTTGGTTCTTCTACAGACCAAGTTCCCACCACACACGATTTGTTATTGTTCCGTGGTTAATGTTTCTTCTAGAGGTCTATATTTTATCAAAGCATAGTGTACCTCCCCACCGTGTTGTACAACACTATCTGTATCAGTGCTAGCTCCCGACAGCATCTCTATGTTTTGATTGTTTAGTTTCTGTCAGTTTTAGGGCAACATGTCTAAGGGCAACCCTCTCTTTTGCATAACTCCCTTGACAAACAATCTGTTTCTCTACGTCTCTCGCTTCACAAAACCTTCTCTTTCTCTCTCTATGATTTTATTCCTCCTTGCAAATTATACGTAAAGTTTAATGAAAGCAAATTGATGTCAGTCAAGTCTAAAACTTCTCTCACAATTTTTACTCCCACGCCCTTGTCTCCTTATACCCCACCCACCCACCCACGCTAGATGACGGCTTCTTAAGGGTGAGACTAAGGTGAAGGTTTTCGGATGAGAGTTACCCATCTGTCCCCGAAACTTCTCTAAAACATTTTAGTGTGTGTGTGTGAGAGAGAGAGATAACTATATTGAGGGGGTAGAAGACACTCAGTAATTTGTATCAAGGGTGCGAGATGGGTACCAGACGGGAAAGGGGTCTAAGTTGCAGCAGAGCGTGGGGGTTGAATTATCGCGCAGTGCTCAGCAGAAACTGCAAGGCGAACATGGTCTGACCTTGTAATTGTAAAGGGGTTTCCCCAATCTCTAGACTTGCCGAAGGGATATTTATCTTTAAATACGTCTACAATCTATTTCCAGCGTAGGAGTGGGATGAGAGCTGATAGCGGGCATACTATTATTGCAAACATTGGCAAAAAAAAAGACGCTTTTGTTAACCTATGTGGAGATATTTATTATTTTCCTAATAGCAATATATTATCAATCTAAGGTGCTTTCAAACGCTTATAATAATAATCTCCTAAGGATTACTGTATAATTGTCTTTTTCATGATCAATTTAAAGAACAAATAATTACTATTATTATTTTTAGCACCACGTATTATTATCCGTTCGGGTTATACGCACCTACGCTAATGTGCAATGGTAAGGTGATTGTGAGATGAAATGGAGGACCCACAGTTTAACGTGGGATCCGAACCACGGTGTAGGCCTGGCATTCCACACATTCACAAGTTGTGATTAATACATGTCTTGTCAGAGGTGAAGGAAGGGTTTGGCAATCAGATAGATCTGTGCCGAGACCGAGGATCGAGCCCCGGACCCCCATCACAGAGCTCCGACACCTTACCCCTAGACCGCCAGGTCACCCAAAAACTTATTAATAGAAAACAGATCTTTTGTGACGTGGGTATGATAGCATGAGATAGATCGTGAAATTAATAATGAATTAAACGTAGTTATATTTACAGTTTTATATTTTAATAACCAGCCATAAAAAATAATGCAAAATATCATTGTCAAAATATAAAGTTTAATTTTTTGTGAATACGATTACATGAATACAAGTTGTTAACACTTCATCAACCACTAGCTTAGTTTCGTTGATGCGCCATCTTTGTTATTTTTTTAAGTGAAGGCAACCTTCTACGATCTCTTGTATTAAAATCATTTTTAGGTGAACTACAAACGCTGTTTTCAAAAGAAAAGAAACATGGTTATTTTCATTACCAAAATATAATAAGTTGAAATACACATTAAATATATATGATATATATATGATTTGATAATTATTGTGAGCTACCACCTCTCCTATGCTTGATATACAGTCTCCATCCCGTATTAAAAGTAGTTACGGCGAGCAGCAAAGTTTGGTTGCACAGTTATTGTGCCTGACTACAACGCCAACGGTAAATAAGGATCTAATCACATCTTGTTGAATTTAAGGGGTATTTTTTTTCATAGATTTACATCGTTTACCTATCATCCATTTGTCTTAGTGATATTCTTATAAGGCAGCTATAAAAGCTCCCAAATATACCCCCAAGTACGTCAAGCCATGTGATCTATAGCTGTAACGTTTGATAGATATTTACAACCAGTTCTTAGGTCTGTTTAGGTTGACTATATTACCAGCCTTCAATCGATAAGGGTATTGTGCATTGGGCTTTGTTTGCAAAATAAAGGGTACGGTGCACCACACAAACTTTCTTTCTCTTTAATCTTAAAAAATGGAGACATTTAATAAAAAAAACTTGTAAAATTTGTAAAATGAAATAATTTACACTTTTGCATAAACAATCAACAAAAGAATATAAATGTAATAATATACACTGTGACAGGAACAGTGAGATAAGAGGAATATCTATGTCCAAAAAGCATAGTAATAAATTTAATATTTCTAAGTATTTAATAAATTTTTTTATAATTTTGCTTACAATTCAGAAGCTATTAGTTTTATAAAAATATATTCCAATAAAAATTGTTAAAGTGACCTATGATAACATCTTTTGATTCTCATTTGGCCCTTCAGTAAGCTACCCTCAATTTTAGGCCTAAATATCTGATTCCATAAACACCAGGGTGGAACATAGTGAAAACTCTAGATATCAAGTCTTTGCCCAATCGGTAACATGATTTCGGCGTTAGTCAGAGATACAGACAGTCGGCAACGCAAAAAACACCTTTTCAATTTCAGGGTATCATGAAACGTCGAACTCTATCTAAATCTCGAGTCAGATTTTTTTGACGATCACAATACTTCTATAGAAAGTAAAAAGTAAATTTCTCTGTGTTGTTACGTAAGAGTGGATAAAATAAGAGTGAAATAAACTATAATGTTGTGTTTAAATGGATTTTTTAAAAAAGGTGGAAAAAATTGGGAATCCGGCTTTGTTAGGTTTTGTACCGCAGACTATATTATTGGTGTGCAAACATTCAAATTTTTAGGTCATTTAAAGGCTTCTGGAAGGTGTGGAAAGATATTCACAAATTATAAAATTATATTAGGCTTATGTAGATACCTATAAATTAGTAAAATGCTATCAACTTTTGCCTAATTTTTTTTCTAATATATATTAAAAGGCCCTTTCAATTGATTGAGGTCACATTGCTTAAGATTTCTCCTTTAGCTTAATCCACCATTTTTTTTTGTGTTTATCTAAAAATGAAAGCGGAAAGAAACACTGATTTATTACATCAATGAGATAAATACTAAGATTTTCATTGTTTTAAAAAGCTTTTTTTTATCTAGCACCACGTCTTACTACCCATTCGGGCTATACGCTTAATGGGTTAAGAATTGGGAAGGTCGTGTTTAGAGGAACTGAACCCACATTTACGTGAAGGGAGAGTGGAAAACCATTTATGAACCCCCCCACCCATTTCACTCGGCCGAGATTTAAAAAAAGGAGACAATGTTCATATTGTAAAGAGTGGGAGATGCAGGCCATCAATTATTTGTCCCCAAACCCCTCCCCCATCACCCAAACCCACCAACAAATAAATTAATTCAACTATGGTTAGCTTACATTTGTTTTTTTACCCCGTTTGATTTGCCTTTGAGCTAGAAGGCTTATCTTCTCTTCGGATGGGACGACTTTAACCTCCCCTAAACCAGGTTAGAACTACGAATAAATAACGTTGTGTTTCGGAGGAGGAGGAGCATAGAGGGNAGGGGGGGGGGGGGGGTAAAGGGGGCTCTGAATGGGGGATAACCGAGGAGGAAGGGTTAGGATTGACTCGCTGCGAGGCCTTTAAACGGGCTTTTACGTTGTAATGTTATTGGAACTCCCAATAGCTCGCCCTCTATCGCCATACGACACATGTACCAAGAACCAATCACCTGCTCGAAGATACTCATGAACTGCTTAAAGTAGAACACTTCATTTTTGTTTTTAAATAAATAAAAAAATTAAGTTGTGATATATTATCATGGGATTAATGTGATGTAACAACATTGCCACGTGGTCTAAGGTGCTAGGCTCACCATATACCTAACAGCTGGTGGCATCCAGCCCCACGGTGTAGTGGTCAGTGCACCTGGCTACGAGCATAGGTTCCCTGGGTTCAATTCCCAGCCGACACAATGGGTATTTTTTTCTTAAGAAGAATTATCCCAATGGTCACCAGGGGTTGGTAAATTAGGCTTAAGTTAGGTTTATGACTCGCACTAGCTCCACCCCTCATATTCACTGTCATCACATCATCTCGACAACCTCCATAGGTATACCCTGAGTAACGTTCTGTGCCACCAGAGTGGCGAATAGTCTACATACAGGCGACTGAACTGGGTGTTTTGCACAAACCGGCTAGTAATGCCATCCGAAAAAAAAAACTGCTGGTGTTGAGGGAGGTTAAAGTTCGAATATCAGTCGCAATCACTGAGGGAGATTTTACCCTCCACTCCTTTATCCAAGCAAATGCGAGTGTACATCATGTTAACCACCCTCTACAATTTTCATCCTTACCCCATTATATCGATACCCCTAAATAGCCTTATTTTTACCCGAACTGGTGGGTATAGGGAATAAACATCAAGCTTGTCTAGTCTGGTTTGCCTGCGACGGGTATAAAGGGTGCAAACCCCGGCTGGTTACACAGAGGACGATTTCTCTTAAATTGTTTCCCTTTATTCCTCCACGCAAATGCTGTCCCATTTCCTATAAACTCCATCTTTCTCATCCATATCCCTTTGGCGAAGCTATAA
The DNA here is from genome assembly GCA_902151455.1 of Timema bartmani. Lineage (NCBI taxonomy): Eukaryota > Metazoa > Arthropoda > Insecta > Phasmatodea > Timematidae > Timema > Timema bartmani. The sequence continues at coordinate 18,290 of CABFWB010002743.1, read as the reverse complement.
ATATTGGTAATGTAGGCAGGTACAGTAGCCCCATGGCTTCTTTGGTGCTGACTGACAGCTGCCGGCTTTGAAAAGCTACCCGTCCAAATCATGTATCCCTACGCCGAACCATATGATCTGCAAAAATGTGTTTAGCAGCTGTCACTTCTGACAGTCAAAATTTAGGTATATACCTTAATGTTGACTGTCAGAAGTCAGTTGTGAGCTGTCAGTCAGCACCAAAGAAGCCATGGGGCTACTGTAATAAGACAGAGCATGAAAAATTATGGAAATGCTTGCTAAAATGTATTTAAACTTAAAATTAAATTAAACTTTTACTCCAAAAATGCCGGTACTTACAATTAGGAGAATTAACGAACCCTGTTCTAGTCTGTCTAAGGAATCAGGATTATAGGGATGAATTTTAAGTAATTACATGATAACTCGCTTGGGAAGGGGAGGGCTGTTGACAACTTTATAGGCCTGCGCACACCAACGCGTGATTGAGAGCGTTAGCGGGACGCGGGAACACACGCGGGAATTTGTAGCGGGAAATTGAGGGTGCTCACACCAACACGAAGCGAATTGCGGTAGTACAAGGAAGTTTACCAGTGTATGTAGATCTGTGTCTCTTGAGTTTGTTTTAGGGTAGATGTTCAATACGTTAATAAGTTAAGTGTAGACTAAGTTTGTAGCTATGTGTGCTTTATCAGAAGAAGAAATATTGCTGTTACTTTCTGTAGCTGAAAATGAAGATAAAAGAACGAAGCAATATATGCATGATATTAATAAAGAAAGACTGTCACACGGAGAATATTTACTCACCAGATATTTTAAATTTCTTCCCAATCCCTTTACGTATCCAGTTCTTCTTCTTCTTGATGTTCTTGTAGTATTTATTACTTAAATCGTAAAGCACGGGTTATGTGTATACAATTTCTAGCAACTGTTCTGTGATGGATATGATGATAACACAAACACAGAGCCACCGTTTGCAACCAAAACGACTAGCGGGACGCGGTAAAACTGTGCATGCAGCGAACCTAGCGGGACAACGCTGCAGTCTCACCCGAGTTCATCAGCAAACACGCGGGATCAATTAGCCCTGGTTAGTGCTCTCCTATATCCCGCAATGATATTGTTAGTTTGCGTGAACTTCGCTCCCGTGTCCTGCGTAGGTCTGCGTAGGTCTATAAGGAGAAACATAACTGGGCCCTACCGGTACCAATCTGGGACAAGCCATAGCTATAACCCCGTAAAGATTGTTAAATTTTTAGTTATATTTAGTTTTTTAAATCTCACTTTTCGGTGTTATTTCGTATTTATTCAAAATTACATGTTATCTGAGGTATTTAAGTATTATTTACATATTGAGACAATGTATAAAAAATTAAAATTTATTATTGGAACCTTATATATTTGCCTTAAAATTCTTTGTCAAGTTTGTCTACATATTTCACAATTTTGTAGCCTAAAATTAGCTTAAACTACAACAAATTACTAATCAAATTACAGCATGTTCAAAATTACTGCTTAATTTCGTCTTAATTTCATGTTTATTTAGAGATTTTTTTGTTGTAAAAGTGGTTTTATTTCATTTTATATGAAGACTTCGTGTAACAAGACAATTTAGTTTTATTTTGATTTTCAAAAACATTGTAAATCATATCTAAAAACTATCAAAGGAAAAAGTACTTGATTCCAGCTTTGTATGGCACTTTTGGCTTTATCGCATCTCGCCATTTTTACGGGGCTCTTGCCATAGCCAACCCGAGTAGGAAACAGCTTTTTGAAACGCTATATTATCTCGTGTTTTTTTTTCTAATTGATACTTATTTTAGACACTTTATTCAATTCTGGGTATTTATACCGGTCAATTAAGTGTCACTTACGCCTCCTTCTTCCAATTAAGGTGGGAGTGTAGGGAACGCGAACAAAGGATAGTGATTTTGTTTTTTTTGATAGCAAAAAATTCTTTCAGTCAAAATAAATAAAATATATTTCCAATAGAAACATAGTTTAATTTTCTACAAATGGTGATACCAGAATTTCTTGAATATCTGTCAAAGGTGTCCTGGAAGTTAATTACTTTTTCACTTCATTTAAAAGGTCTCTTATCTAATGCCGTTATGCTCATAACATATATTCAAGAATTATTGATATCACTATGTGTAGAAAATTAAACTATATATTTCTAGTAAGGAAATGTTTTACTATAAAAACTGCAAAAAACCCTGCCCTTAACTCCCATTCCTAGCACTTCCACCTTATGAGGCCATATCAAGGAGATTAACAATTAACATTATATACATGATTACGCTCAAACCAAAAATCATAGTTTTTTGCTTTCTTCGCTTGACAACAGCAAGATCGGGAACAAAAAAAATACATTTTAGATTTTTAAATAATAACTTTACGATGTTTCTGTATTTTTTATAACAAGGCAGAATGGTTCCATAGGCATCAATTCCAGTGTTTTCCAGCTAAGACTGAAAGACACCTCCAAACTATGTGACGCCTGGTTAAATTTGAATTACCTGTCCATGCTATGCGTTTATTCGCGGGGTTGAGTTGGGACCTATTGTTTTAAAATTATTCTTGTTTGTTTGAGAGTTTACCGCAGTTTCAATAAGTTTTCTAGTCCGTTTTCAACAGCATTTCTCTCACACCCACACTAAGTAGGCTCGTATGGGGCGGAGTTTCAAATCAAACCCACTAAATTGTCTTCTCCATTATCTGGGCTTGACGAGAATATAAAGTGATAAGGCCACTCAATGGTATTCTCCATTATCTGGGCTTGACGAGAATATAAAGTGATAAGGTCACTCAATGGTCTTCTCCATGATCTGGGCTTGACGAGAATATAAAGTGATAAGGTCACTCAATGGTCTTCTCCATGATCTGGGCTTGACGAGAATATAAAGTGATAAGGCCACTCAATGGTCTTCTCCATTATCTGGGCTTGACGAGAATATAAAGTGATAAGGTCACTCAATGGTCTTCTCCATTATCTGGGCTTGACGAGAATATAAAATGATAAGGTCACTCAATGGTCTGCTCCATGATCTGGGCTCTACAACTACGTGAATCAAGCTTTAGTCTGTTAAAGTTCCTCAGACCAGCGTAGAAGTTCTCATATACCTTCTACCGCCCATAGAGAGCCAAACTCGCTCACCGAATTATGATGCAGCCATCTTTGTCGGTACTTCGCGCCATTGTTCCCAGCAGTCTTCACACAGCTAATAACAATAGATCTTGGCATAGAGAGTGCGAGCAGAAGGATAGATAGACAAACCAAGATAAAGAAGCGTGGGTGAAAAGAGAGGGCGATAGACAAACACAGAGGTGAAGAGAGAACCAGCAATATTAGCATTGTTCACCCAGGTCGTTAGCTAACAATGACGGTCATATTACTTTCAAATCTCACCGACAATGGGGGCCACATGAGTCACATCGGGGGCCCTCTCCGTATTGAAGCCTTATTATCTATTTACAGCCCTGCGAACCCAATATCGACTCCAAATTAGATTCGTCTTCTGTAATACATTTTCTTTCATGGACTCCCGGTGATTAATTTTGCTAGCAGAACGACGGGGTGTTCGATTGGAAGGGAATTTTGCGTGGGTGGGTTGAGAGAAGCGTGGATGAGGAGAGGATGGGAATAGGGTCAGGACGCGGGGAAGTAGGGAACAGGAATGCAGTAAGAAGGAGGAGGTATCATTTATTCGCTCGTGTATCCAGGTTGAGAAGAACACCACTAGATTAAAGTTTTGTTCTCAGAAAGAATATAAAAAAAAAACGTTTCGGTTAAAACGTAGGCTATGTGTGTTTTAAACTAGACTAAAGTAAAGTTTTGGAAGTTTATTTCGAAAACAAAGTTGGTGAATTAGAGTGAGAAAGTTAGTAGGAGTACTGATTCAACAGAAAATGTAATTGATTTTCTCGTAGCAAACTAATCTTGAATAATACAAATAAATTTACCAAGTCTTTGGCGAAAGGAAACCATTAAGTATTGATTTTCAAATGACAAAAATATTGGATAAGAACAATTAGACAAGATAAAACATTCAAAATGAACCTTAACAAAGGCACTCTCTAATTGGATTATTCAATATTTTTTGTATTTTTTGATGCACCGAGTCTTGCTATTTTTCCAGGATACTCGTATTTAACTACACTAATAGGGTAAGGGCGATTGAGATATAATTTAAAGGGAGTGTTCCCGATTTTATGTGAAATGAGAGTGTGAAACAATTTAGGAAAAACTACCTTCTGTACAACTGGCCGAGATTCAAACTCGGACCTACCCCTGACCAAAATTCCGGTATAAACAAGCTTGACGTTAGATACACGTGCAATACAGGCAATATTACATCAAAACCTTTCAATGTATGACAGTTTAAATTGATGCCAATGTGAAAGCAACATATTTTATCTCTTGTTAATATTTTTTAAATGTTATTTGTTTTATTCATCCAGCATTTAACTTTTAAAAATAAGCGTTGTACACAATTATAACAGTTAGGGTTATTCCTTATAACCCTTTAAAAACTACTAAGTTTAGCACAAAGCTTATTTACGACCTAATATAGAGAGTACGAATTGTTGGAGTAGTTTATAGAAGAGGTTCTCAAACATTTTATACCAAAGAAGCCCTTACACAAGAATAAAATACATTCCGAAGCCTTCGTAAAAAAAATTTATACTAATATAATTAGCATTCAATAACGAACGTTACATTTTTATAATCGCAATTATAAAATAAATGGAGACACATGTTCTGGCTTCGCCTTTGGCAAATGTCCTTTATTTAGATTTAAAAAAAATAGGCAATCCTAATTACTCAAGCTATTTTATATTGTCAAAATCAAATAAAGAATATTCTAAAATTGCCTCACAATGCTTGAGTAGCTATGGCGGAGCTCAAATTGATAAACTCTGGCTTAGAGGAAATACATCAGTGTTAGCCTGGAGAGAGGATGGGAAAACCGACATTGATAAATCTCAAAAGCGAAACTATCTCTAGACTTTTTCCAAGTGACTTTCACAATATAACTAAAATTCTGGGGTTCAATATTGTCCAGGTGAATAATATATTCTGTGTAGTGAATTTTCATTCTCTCTCCAGCTGAATATGTTTTTTTTTTAAATATTCTTTCTTCACATTATTTTTCCTGATAATTGTTAATATACCTTATAAAATCCACTAATACTCAGGCTTATTTTGTTTATACAGTGTGATAAAAAACAGTTTTTATTCTAAAGAATTCTTAAAAATGGTTTCCTCTTTCACAAGGAAGAAATATCGTGTAGAGAACTGGATCGTTTGTCAGCCTTAGAATTAAGTTAGCTGGATATTCATCAGTCAGTTACCCATCTCAGTGGCGTATTTGGCTAACGCGCTAGTTTCGTGTTGAACTTGACCACCGAGTAAGGGGAGATCGAGGTTCGAATCTTGGTCGGGCGAACTGGGGGTGGTTTTTCTAAATGGTTTTTCACTCTCTCTCCACACAAATGCGGGTTCACTCCCCCTAAATTCAATCTTCCCAATTCCTAATCCATTAGCGTAGTTAGTACTTAAGCGTATAACCGAAACGTATAGTAAGACGCAGTGATAAATAAATAATAAATCAGTTAATTTTTTAATTACACATCATATAGCCAAAGATGTTTGTCCTATCGGGAATCAAGACGCGTTGTATGGATAAAAGACGGACATCTTTTAACTATATTTGGTAAACAAGTTAGCAAAATTACAGCTAATATGTAATTATTGGAAAGATATTATTTAAAAATCTAGAGAGAGACACTATTTAATTAACTAACTTTAATTTTAGAATTTACATTTATTTTCGATATTGTCAACATAATAATATACTTCGACTCTTAACGTCTTACATTAAGGATTTATCTACACTAATAACCAATAAGTATTTTATTGAAAATATGTCAGAAACTTTTTTATTTGAGAATAATTGATAACAGTATCTAATTCCCTCTATTGCCATTCTGTCTCAATTCTTAAATAATGGTTCAGGAAAATTTATCACAAATAAAATTTACTAGTAGCTAGTTAAAATAAATCTTTTGTACTATATAGTAAACACAAAAGCAATACTTTTTTAACCCGCTTTAGTGGCCGAATGTTCTAAGGTGTCACTCTAATTTTAAACTGGCCTCTGATGACAGGTGGCTCAGGGTTTGAAACCAGGTTCGGCCTAAAGAGGATGCTTTTTCCTAAATGGTTTCTTACTACCCTTCCATTCAAGTGCGGATAGATTACCTCTAAAATGCTTCCTTTCTCAACCCTACCACATTAGAGTAATTATCAAACCAAAAAGGTCCACCAGCAGATATTTTCCAGGGGGGGAGGGGATCAAAATATATTCCTCCTCCCATATATATATACCACAATTGTAAATCTGATAGTTGGAATAAAAAATTATAAGTAAAACTAGAAGATTAGAAGATGTTATCAATGTTTTATTGTCAAAGAAAACATAATTCCGGGGGGGCGAGTGCCCCCCTTGCCCATTAAGGGGCATTCAAGTCTTACGTAAGCACTGTAGGGGGGGTTCGAGCTTTGCTTATTTTTTGCTGACAAGGGGGCAGGGGGACAGAACAATGCTTACGTAAGATATAGAAAGATGGGCAAAATTAAGGGAGGGTGCATCGCAAGCCGCTTGGAGTTTGGGTATATTTGGGCAGCAATGAAGATGCTGAGGGGCTAAACAAGCCAAAGTTTGAGTGACCTACCCCCCAATAAAAAATAATAATTGAAAGTGTTGAGACGTGTATTCAAGGACATTCGTCATTGGATTAAATGGAGTTTAGGGTGTTATTTTATAATTGTAATATTCATGTATTCACTAATAATACCTTTTTTATAACTTCAATTGAAGGTAAATTAAAATTTTAAACTTTCATGTTGTTCTAGCTTGTTTTAATTTTACCTGATCAATAAATTTAAATTCATTGTATACCATTGTTAATTGTCAATTATTTTGCAATATCAATTTACACCTATAATATGTTAATAATTTCCAGAAATGTATAAATTATTGCATGAATTTTTAAATATTTTTTTTATCGTCGCGTTTTACTACCTGTTCAGGCTATAGATAAAATTGCATGAAAAAAAAGACTGGGTATTTCTGTGAACAAATGAAAATTAGTTGAAAATATTACGGAAGCAAGAGGGGGGTGTGGGGGTCAGGCATTTACTTATTTTTGCTTACAAGGGGAGGGGGGGGGTTAAAAATGGCCAAAAATATGTTTACGTAATACTTGAACGCCCCCTTACTACGGGTGCCCATGTGATCAGGTAGTAGGACGCGGTGATGATGATGATGATGATGATAATAATAATAATAATAATAATAATAATAATAATAATAGCTAACCTTCCAGCATATTCACATATTTACAATAATTGATTGGTGTGATTAGGGTAGAATTTAAAGTAAATTTACCCTTATTTTTGTGGAGGAAGATTGAGAAACTATTCAGGGAAAATATACTTCTGCAGAACCGACCTCCCCATTATTGACAATTCAGATTATTATTATAGTGACACCTTAGACTAAGCGATCATAAGTGTGAGTAGAATAAACCTCAACGCTACGAAAAAAAAACCCTAATGAAATCAAACAGCCAGCAATGTGTTACACAACCCTTCCATTTTACAGTCAGAGCCAATTATTTAGGTGGCCTTAAGAATAAATAAACATGGCAAACTTAGGTGTAGTTTCTACTTTTGACTTTATTTTGCACGTTGAGGTTGCTGAGAACATACAACTCCTGATCTGAATTGTATCCAAACTACCAAACCAAAATATTTTCCCCCAACATTTTTTTAAAATCAAAATTAATTAACTCTAGTAGAAACCGAGCCTGTGGTCTCGTAGAATGAATGTCGGACTGATCTAGACTGGAATTTACCGGTGACGTGTCATTTAGGTTTTGAATCTCAGACGTATGTACTCACTGATCTTCCCCTACCATGCTATAAATATCTTCCTACACTCACTATATGCTAGTGCTAGAACATTTGATCTAAATCCACACTTCTCACCACTTGGTGGAGTTAAATACGAATAGCCCTAATGAGAATAGACCAAACATACAGTGCAAAAATTAAATAAATGGTTTTGATGACTACTCATGGGCACATGGACTAAGACGTCAGCACCACCTAGCCTATTATAGTTCTTCTCTGGAAAATATATTGAGTTTAGAGTCTCGTCTAGGTTCATTAAGGTGATTTTTCTTCAATTGTTTCCCAATCTTCATCCACCCATATGTGGCTGCATTTCCTTAAAACCCTACCTTTATCATTGGTGTGAGCACTTTCGGATAGCCTGGAACTTTAGTCAGACAAGGATCACGAAAAAAAATTAGTAATCGGAATTAATTATAGTAATAAGAAACTCCTTTGCATATTATAATATACAATCTTGTAGTCCAAATTTGATCTTACTACACGACGTTTTGGAAATTCAAAATTTAAAACCCACTTCAGTGGCCGTATAGTTTAAGACATCAGTCACGCAAAATACTGGACTGCCGATGATTTTAAGATCTTAGTTCAAGTACCTTTGGGTGTTTATAGGGTGTTTTTTCTAAATAATTTTTCATTTTACCTCCAAACAAATGCGGGTACACTTCCTATTTATTAAACCTTCTTCATCCATAATACATTATCATATTTACCACATAGCGTATAGCCCGTATGGGTAGTATAATGTAATTATAAAAAACCTTAAGTATTTATAGAAATATTAAAAAAAAAAAAATAATAATTTCATCAAATTTATATGGCCTTCTCTTTGAACAACTTGACGAAGATCGTGTACGTTTTGTAAGAATTGTTTCGTGAGCATTGAAAAGGCAAGAGGGGTGAGAGGCGGGGGAGGGGTTTGGGTGGAGGGGGCAGCTACGGTTTGATACGAACAAATAATCGATCCCCTATGGAAAAATCCAATTATGTCCGTCATGCAATGTGTATAGGGCATGCTACCCTCCCTTTTCCCCCCCAATTCCCTCCTTTTACCTTATTCACAGAGTTTCGCTCGCTTTAGGAATCACCCATGCCTTAAAAAAAGAGACAGAAAAAGAGAGAAGCTTCTCTACCTCTTTGCCCCACCCCCCTCCCTTTCGATTCTGAACAATTTCAAACCCCTATATAAGTCCCCTTTCTCTTACTGGACCCGCTCTCTCCGGTAATATTAGAAATAATAGCATTCCCCAGCCTCCAAGGCCAGTCTATCAAACTCAGATCTACCAGGCGAACAGGAATTATTGTGGAGAACAAACAATAGCCTTCAATAAAGATGACAAATGTATCTTTTTAGGAGGTCAAGATGGATTTCGTAAAATGATCAGGTAATAGAAAATTAAATGTTCAAAATGTATTTTATTTGATTTGTTGTATTTAAGGTGGTATGTAATTTAATGCGAGCTAAGATAGGTATTTTGATTAAGAAAAATAATATATTGATTAAGTAGACACATTAGTTTAATATTTGCATAAAGTTATATCAACAGTTCTTGAATATTTTTGTGGTTATTGTAGTGCCATCTGTACATACATTTTTAAATTAAGAGAAAAATTCATTTTAAAATTCCCCAATGCCCATACAAAATATTCAAGAAATGTCGAAATTACAATTATGTAGATAATTAAAATAAAGGTTTAATCTGTAAAAGTGTTTTATTTGAATAAAAATGTGTTTTGATATAAAAGTAACAATCAAAAATACCTACCTTGACTGGCAAACCTTTCCACCACACCTTAACGTGCACTTTCTATACATACTGACAACATCAGCACATGAACTTCTTTGACTTTTCTTTCTAGTAATGCCTCGTAATACCTGTTCAGGCTATTCACAAATGTACTAATTACTTTAGTGAGTTTTGGTTTAGGAAGGTTGAATTTAGAGGAAGTGTACCCACGTTTATGTGGAGCGAACGTGGAAAACCATTTTGGAATAAAGCACCCTCAGTACACCTGACCGGGAATCGAACACCATTCTCCCTGTCATTGGCAGTATAGTCTATTGCAAGAGTGACGTCTTAGACCATGTGGCCACCGAATCAGGCAAATGTTAATTCATCAATCTGAAAGATTAAACATAATTTCACCAATGATAAGGTTTTATGCCATTCCAGGAATTAAATCCATGACGCTCGGCTCAAGAGGCAAATACGTTAATGACTGAGCTAAGGTGTCAGATTTGAAAATGCTTACTCACATCTAGGTACAGGATTCGAATCACTGTTTAACCTACTAAGAGCCGATCTTATGACTATAGGATAAATATTGCCATCGGGAGGTTAAAAATAGCTACCAGTTAAAGGTTATCAACCACATTAATATATTACGCGTTTTATGAACTGAATTTATCTGCTGGATAGCTATCTGTAGGATAAATATATTTCTACGTAGAAAAAACAATGTTGGTACTGTTTGTACTGGTGCGCGCATGCGTAAAAGCCCAGACGTTACCGCTACAACCTAGTGAGTGGCGAGAACGGTCAACATTTGTTAAATAATGGCGGCTAAACGAGTGCGAGGAAACAGATGGTGTGACGTGGACGCAGGAGCTAAGTTGTCTTGCAAGTATTAATTTCGGAGTCTGCCAAAATGTGGGCAATAATTGGGTACAACGTTTACAAAATTTAATTTAATGTACTCAGATTTTGATAATTTGTTCTTATATAAATATAACTCTACAAATAGTTTGTCAGTTTATTTAAAGTGTGAATTAAATGTTCTAACTTTATATAGTTAGAGCCCTCGCCTGTGCTTACTAAACACGTGAACCAAGATTTTAACCTAAAAACAGATTCTGATAGTTGAAACCTCATTAAAAACAACGCGTCACTATGGCAACAACCATTTTAACTTTCAGATAAAAGTTATCAGACACTTGAACCTCCCGATAAAAATGTGATGGATAAATACATTTTATCTGGCAGATAAATGCTATCTTGCAGTCACAAAACGCACTTTTAACTTATCCACCAGATATAAATATTTATCTACCAGATTAATATTTATCCAGGAAACATAAGACCGGCCTTAGGAAGGTTATTTATGGTCATATGCAGGCCTATACTAATTTTTCCCTCTTTTTTTTAGCACTGCATATTACTACCCGTTTAGATTATATGCTAATGTACTAATTTAAGCTAGTAGTACTAGATGTAAGAAAGCTTATACATCTAGTAAGAGTACCCACATTTGCGTGGAGAAAGAGTTTATAACCATTAAGGAAAATCCACCCTCAATACACCTGAGCGAAATTTGAACCTCGATATACCCTTCATTGTCAGTATAGTCTACTGTGAGAGTAGCACCTTAGACCATACAACCACCAATGTGGGTTATACACTACTGATATAATATTTGAAGGGTACAGAGGGACAAGGGTAAAAGTAATACTACACATATTTTCCAGGGAAACAACTTTTACATATTAAACTCCATGGAGACCCCAGCAAATACCATTTACATTATTTAAACTAAATTAAATTTGACAGGTAATTATTTTGAAGCGTATTTCACGAATGATCATTAAGACGCGGTGCTAAAAAAATCTATTTTAACCAAAATTTAAAGTGCATTAGAAAAGTAATACAACTTTCTAATAGAAATTGCCATAGCTCAATTTGAGCTAAAATTGGACATCCCCCCTTTTTTACATGTAGCCAACTCTTCATTTGTTTTATTTGTAAGTTATATACAAACGCAACGTTTTAAAATCTTTTATGTAAGAGGTTGGAATGAGAAGAACATTTTTTATGAAAATAAATTTACATGTACAAGAACCTAAAACGAGAGTACCAACCCCCCCTCTCTTTTATACGCTCATTCAGTATTTGTGCCCCTGTCACTCCTTTAAGCCACAGCCAAGGTAGCCATGAATCCAATCACCTCCAAACCACCCTCTCAGTGCTGTTGGTAATTGGTTAAAATTAGACCAAAGAGGAAAGTCATGCACTGACCATATCAATTACGCATACAAAGTTTCCAACTTCATTCGCAAGTGTGAACAGCTGTCCACATAGGTGGACACACGGACAAAGGCATACGTCTCATCCTGCTTGACTTTTTTATGACGGAGTGTTTGGGTTACGAATCCCGGATTGGTATATTGAGAGAGATTTTTGCTCAATTGTTTCCCACTATCAATTCACGGAAATGTGGGTTAAAATTAATTTTTTTAAGTTATACATTCATCATTTTCTACTTTGTTACTATTTTAAATATATGGATAGCCCCGACGTGTAGTAAGACTGCAAACACGACCTCACAGGTGGGTAATGTTCCCTACTTGTGACGTCTACTTGGAGAGAAATACCCTTTCACTGCGGCATTGCGGCACTTAAAAGAAACAAAACCTATAAAATAGACATTTTCTGTTCATATTCTTTTAAATATTATTACTGGTTTGAGGAAGGCTAGAACTATATTTCTTACCATTTACCTTAATCTCTTAGCTGTGACATGATTCGTTAATCGACGTTGAAAATTGTCTGATATTATTTTTTAACTAAAAGAAAGTATTAAAAATATATTAAGATTAAAACATAAATTTTTTAGTTACGAACAAATGTGTTCAACTTTAACCTTCCTTTTGGCGTGAGGTATATTTTAAAATAACAAACCATTTCTTTAAAAAAAACGCGTGACTTCTAGAAGTACACAACACGCATGAGCGTTCCGGTAGGCGATCCCCTTAATCGTCGAGAATAAAGGTGACAGTGGACCAAAAACCACTTACACGTTCACCTTACAGCTAGTTATAGCCTAAAAAAAGATTTCAGGGCTAAGGGTGGATTAGATAGGGGATGATGATAAGAGAAGGGGGAGTAGAATTCGTTGAAGTACGAAGGAACATTCCTCGCACGTTTATTGCTGGATCAAAGAAATCGACTGAGTGAAGGGTAGTTCGAGTGTTCACGATAGGGGTGAGGATGGGAGGGGGAGGGAACGATGTTAGAATTGGAGAGGGGAGGGTGTTCGAGTTGTATACGCTGTCGATAGATCAAAAGAATGTCCTTCCGTCGATAATAGTCCACACACTTCACACACAAAGAAAAACTTTCAACAAAAAACTTTACAAGAAAAAATAATATTGTATTATGTTCTTTGATTGATATAAAATCTTTACTAGCTATATATTTGAGAAATAGACCATCCCAGGGGTTAATCAAGTTTAATTGATTATGTATATAGTGTATCAAGGGTTTTAATTAGTACTTAATCAATGTACCCCTGTACGCTAATTAAATTTTGTTAACGTTGATTTACAAATGACTATAACTAGCAACCAATTAATTTATCGCTTAAACTTTGAAAGAGGAAAATTTTCTACTCAAAATATTTGCAGATACACCTAAAGAAACCAAAATTCAATGATATATATTTATGCTTAACTTGTCTCATTTTGATCTTAGCTATATGAGTGATGAATTATATGTAGATTACGAAACATTTACAAAACCAAATAAATGCTACGGAACTCCACACGGACTTTCTCGCTCTATTGTTTGAAGATGGAGATATTTATTCAAAACTTGTAATATATGTGAAACGAAATAATATACACTAGCAACCCCAAGCATAAATCACACTATACTTAGGTAAAACATTTGTTGAGTCCCGGTTTTAAATTTTATAATTTTATTTAAAAAAATTACTGTCCTCATTTGTATGTTTCAACCGATAAAAAAGATCAATATTGGGTCCACAAGGGTCAACACTTCTTATCAAAATTTCAGTTTCAGGTTAACATTTTTGGTATTTTATTAGGTGATGCACATCTTCATGTCATCGCATTACTATTAAATTCCTCATTTTTAATCATTTTGACCAATAAAAAATGTAAATATTGACTATTGAGTTTAAAATTGAGATAGATCATTGTTGTACAAACATTTCTCCTAAGATGTTTAAGTAAAAATAACATAAACTTTTTGAGGGAGTTATATTTAATTACTTTATGACAGTGGAGAATTATTGCGTTAAGACTTAAGTAGTATATCTTTACAAATAATGCTCACAAAACGGTATTAATATATTTGACAATATCTCAGAAACGGTTGGTTTTATAAAATTATATTTCATATAAAAGTTTTTTATTTTTAATAGTACTACAATTTTGCAAAAATAAGCTATTTAGTATTTTAAATAGTTGCAGAGATACGGAAATTTCAGCTTCTGTAAAGGACCCTAAGATTCATTTTCATGGGAAAATGAAAATACCCACTTTATTTATAATATTAATCAACTCCTAGATATTAATTTTAATCAAAGTCGTTAAAGCCGATTTTGAGAAAATTGATTTTTTCTCTATTCGTCCTTTACTAAACTTTTAATTTTAAGTTCAAACAAACACACAGAAGTCATGGAAAATACCACATCTTAGGGATCGGGGGGTCATGAGACGTCGACGTTCATCAACATTTCAGGTTATATTTTGATACGGTCACAATACTTCACCTTTAGTTTTCGAAAAGTTAAGAAATATTAATATTTGCGTATAGCTTGAAAGCTATCAGTTTTATATAAATATGCTTTGAATAAAATAATTGTATCATAAATAGATCTACATATTTGTAATGATAAGCTATTTCATATCTCAAATTGTTTCGGAGATATGATAAAAAATGTTAATTTATGCATCAGACCGGAACCCTTAAAGTCATTTTGCTGAAATATTGAGAATTTCCATTTTGTTTGGTATATCTATAAAAGCTTATAAATGAAAATTAATCAAAATTGTTAGAGCCGTATTTGATAAAATCGACTTTTTCTCTTTCTACCCTTCAGTAAACTACCCTTAACTATAGGGTAAGATATCCTATTCAAAAAAGACCTCGGGGCAATTCTATGATCGGTAAAATAATTTAGGCTCTAGCTGGAGGTACAAACAGACAGATAAACAGGCAGACAGACAGACAGACAGACGGAAATTCAAAAACCACTTTTTTGGACTCGGGGGTTCATGAAACGTTGAGATTCATAAAAATCTTGAGTTAGATTTTATTTTTACTATCACAATACTTTCTCTACCTGTAAAATAGCAAGAAAATAAAGATTGCACACTATGGCAGTTAATGATTTTGTAAAAAAAGAAAAAATAAATCCAGATATTTTGTATTTCAAAACTAAATTTAAAAGTTGTTTCTTAAAACTGAGGTTACATATGCTACATACTAACATTTAAAATTACAAACGAATTTCTAGACACAATATTTTATCATAACAATTTAGTCTGATAAAAAAACATCTCTAAGAAATAGCGGCCATCTAGTATTGCATAAAATGCAATTGGCTTATTGAACGTTTAATATAGTTTGATAAAAAAAAAATTGAAGTCTATTTTGGCTAGCAGTGTAGCTATGGGCTTTAGTAGCTTACTGACTCATGTGAGGGGGTTTAATATCGGTCTCCAGAGGGCTATAGAAGAAAATGTATTAGTTATTCTAGTGCACAAGAAATATACGATAAGAATTTTTAATACAAAACATGTGGTATAGTTATATTACTATATCATTTATTTTATATTACGATCCGTTAGAGATATTCGCCTTTTGTGACACTAGTAGGTAGGAATGAGGGAAGTAGAATTTGGAGAAAAAACATACATTTATTTGCATGACGGGGAGAGTGTGTAAGGAGTACATGGATGAGGATTAACCTCTATGATGTCTATATGTGTTTGAAACAGGAATGCGGACGGGATTATTTCGTCCAACCCTGACCTCATAGATTGCGGGCATGTGCCTATTCATGACATCCCATGTACCACCAATTTTACTCATATGTGAAGCCATAATGTGTATTCACACGTTTACCTAAAAACAAGCGCAGAACAGAAATTTGGTCACGTGACTTTCTTTAAGCCAACCATACGATTTCCGGTTTATCGGCGCGAGCTGTTCTACTAAAGTTCAACTCATCTCTATTTTGTCCATTTTCTCTGAAATCTTCAGCACGGGAAACCCAATCAAATCTCAAAGGTACCATCTCGAATAACAGCGCATGCTTATTTTAAAGTGCGTGCGTTGTAGAGGGTGATTTTAATAACCCATTGATGGAAAGCGTATGTATCACTGTATTTGAATGTGGTACTACACAGCATTATAATTTAAGAACATCCATCGTAATAATGATCTAAAATATAGGTTCACCCATGTTGAAAAGCATCATGGGTCAACATACAGCATGTTAATTGCAGCACCATAAACACACAGCATGTTAATTGCTGCACCATCAACATACAGCATGTTAATTGCTGCACCATCAACACACAGCATGTTAATTGCTGCACCATCAACATACAGCATGTTAATTGCCGTGCCACTAAGTCAGATTTAACTCTCTGAATCAATCGTTAGCTTGAATTTAGTAGCCTCTGGAGTAGTTTAGTTCGGCCATATTGGTGATATGATGGTCCACTAAACCGTAAACGTATCCTAGCCTCATCACAAAATATTTGTTTCGTATGGGTCGCCATCTCCCCGCTAGCCACCCCCGACAGACTGAAAAACATCTGTGGAATTCGAACCCATTTTCACAATTATTGTAAATAAATCCGGACTAGATGCGATTGGCCTTTAATTTGTAGGCCCGCCAATCATTAACGATTAAATAAGGATGCTAGATAAATGGAACAAGACCGACACTTACCTGGAAAGAGGCTGGGAGACAATAATACGGAAAAACTAATCCTCAGTGGTCCTACACATTAGCTAAGTCGCTAGCGTGTCAGTCTACTGAGCTAAGGGTCGATTCCCGTCATGGCCAAAAAATCTATCATTGGTGAAATATAGGCTTCCCTTTTCACAAAGATGAATTAATGGTGGCCGGGGGCTGAATATTGTTTCTGTTCTCAATTCTAGTTTGTGTGTAAGTCATGTGATGATATAATCAGTCGCTTCAGAAAGTGCAAGTTAAATAACTTAAATAAATGAACAAAAAATGAAATATTTCGC
Organism: Timema bartmani; assembly: GCA_902151455.1. Lineage (NCBI taxonomy): Eukaryota > Metazoa > Arthropoda > Insecta > Phasmatodea > Timematidae > Timema > Timema bartmani. The sequence goes on along the minus strand of CABFWB010002743.1, from coordinate 1,301 downwards.
AGTGTAAACGGCCCTGGTGGAGCTCCAGGCCTTTCGAGTCATAATCAGGCCTGTATTCAAAAAGTGATAGCACTATCTATACATTTAAATTATGAAGTTTCCCTTTGGCAATGATTCTTGAAGAGTTAACCAAACAATTTGCATTTTTTTTCTAAACTGAGGCCTATACACCTAAAATATGCCAAAAATTTTAAAATTGTAAAAAATATCAAGAGGGTAATCTTCAATTTCAGAGAACCACAATTTATTTTAAGTTAAATTTGTCAAGTTCTAAAAAAATCGATTTTAATAAAAAAAAAAGTAAAACTTTAACATCAAATATTATACTACCACAGCTTACAAAATTTAAATAGAGAAGCCGAAATAAATATATGCCTATATAATTTAGGCTATTTGGTGACCGTATTGACACTTTTAGAACGGTTTCCCGATGTGAAAAAATTAGTTGCCTTTAAAATACAAAAGTATTGCTTGAGCAGTCAATTTTCAAAAGAATAGAAAAACAAATTCTTTGCTACCAAAGCTCAATCTTACAACGGATAACCCTAAATACAAAATATATATATATTGTTTGGTGGCCAACATTGAAAACATTTTATTATATTGTTTGTGCTACCTTATAAGTATTGCTAATACATACTTAAAATTAACATTTAAAATCATATAAGCTAGCATATGAACACGTGGGATTGGATATAGTAGTTTTTCTTGCTTTCGGATAAGTACCTTCTTATGGAAATTGAATGGTACCAATACTGTCGTTTGTACACGCAAGAAAGTTGACTCAAGCGATTTTTAGATTGGATATAACTTATAGATTTATTTATCACCGCGTACGATTAACTGCTCGGGCTGTACGGATATATAATTATTTAAATGTGTTAGGGAAGAGGAGGGAAGCATTAATGATAAGTATTCTACACACATTCTCCTGGAAAGATAGTGGGAAGCCATTTAGGAAATCCACCTTCAGTAGATATGACCAGGATTAAGGTGGGGATTCAAGAAACGCGTGAAAAGGTAATTGTTTTTGCACTTTTTATAGCAAAATATTTTATTGGTAAAAATAAACCAAATATAGTTTATATACAAACGTAGAACTTAATTTTCTTCACATGGTCATATCAACAGTTTGTTGAATATTTATCATGAACATAGTGGCATTATCTAGCAAACTTTTTAAATGAAGAGAAAAAGTTGTTATTAAATTCCAGAACACCCTTGACCGATATTCAACAGCTGTCGATTTTATCACGGGAAGAAAATAAAACTTTTTTTTTTTTTACAAAATCAATATTTGA
>CABFWB010002742.1:83029-97828 GCA_902151455.1 Timema bartmani | reverse complement strand
CAATTTATTGTTTACATCTTTCTTGCAATATTTTTATAAATTGATAATGATATTAACGCGAATCAAGTTTTTTGGTATTTGGTTAGAAATGAAGGCATGGCATTCATTCGTTCTGAGACCACGATAGCTACGACAAATTGGACCGCTAGTCGGGCAGTGTGGAGGCTAGCTTCCAATTTGTCCAATTTTCCAATTGGTCGGGCCGACAAGTTGATATGTCTGTAAGGCCCTTAAACAATTATTAAGTGATGTACAATATGATATAATTAAGTTAGAGTGTTATGAAGATTTACTCACTCAAATTGCAGTTTGTAGGCTATGTCATTATAAGTTAGGAATCGAAAACTTATCTGTTAGAGGACTTGCAAGCAAAATAAAAACACATTATTTAGAGTGTAACGCTAATGTAAGTACCTAAACTAGACTCTGAGAGTTTTTCTCTAAAAGAAAATGGAATTGAAACTGAGTTTTTTGATGTAAGCATAAGGTTGGTTGCGCACTATAGGCAAAGGTAGAACTGCGGCTGAAATGTTTTGTGGCATAATGAATTTGACTACGCTTGTTTGTAGATATTAAAGGTATGAAAAACTACTAGCTTCTACGACAGAACTTGTATGTAAAAACTCTATGAAGATGACTGCTGAGGAAGAAGTTGTAGAAAATGAGAATGATAAGAACTTATGTGTTTCGTTGGATGGTTCATGGCAGAAACGTGGGCGGGCACACAGCTCTAAATGGAATTGTTTCATCTACTGATTTTAATACTGATAAAGGTTTGGATATATATTTTTTTAAGAACTGTACATGTACAAATAGGATGAAGAATTATCGTGAGGATCATTGTAAAGGAACAAGTGGCGGAATGGAAGTTGCTGGTGAGCTAAACATTTTTCATAGATCCCTTGAGTTGTACAATGTAAAATATACATATTACTTAAGCGAGGATGACTCCAATGCTTACAAAGCAATATTAGATTCACAATCATGTGGAGCAGATGTTATAATAAACAATTGGAATGTATTGGGCACGTCCATAAAGGAATGGAGACTATACTGAGAACTCTAAAAACTAAAACTAAAAACTTCCTGATGGATCACCCACCACTTGGTGGTAGGAACCGTCTCACATATGCTGCAATTATAAACATACAGAAATATTATGGTCTAGCCATTCGAAGAAACACTGGTAGTGTGACAATACGAAAAGAGCAGTTTGGGCTGAATATTTTCATTGGTTATCCTCAAACGAAAACCCACAGCACAATTTATGCAAATATCGCAAGGCCATATCAAGTAATAAGGAGTATGATCATACACAACATTTCCATTTACCAGAAAATATCATGTTACATATAAAACCAATATTCAGAGATTTTACGATCCATTTGCTACTTGAAAAATTCCTTTGAGGGAAATCACAAAATTCGAACGAATTGTTAAATAACGTAATTTGGTCAATGGTTCCAAAAAGAACATGTGTTACTCCAAACACGCTTAAATTTGATGTGTATGAAGAATCTGTCAGCAGCTTCAATAGTGGAAATGTTACTAAATGCTAAACATTACAGCGAATGGGACCGATTCACTCACGGAAAAATTTTTGTTGCTGCCATGGTAAAGTTGAATAAGCGAAAGCTGAAAAAGCACTCTAAAAAAATTAAACAGGAAATAAGTTTAGCAAAAAGAAAACTGGGAGGCCTACTAGAAGAAGCAGAAGATCCAGAGAAGCCATAGGATGCATCAGGAATGCATTTATGTGGAAAAAAATTGAGTTTGTACACATTTTTTTTACTACGTTTTGCTGTTTTCCCGTGAAATATGCTTTTCTTCACTTATGTACCTTTTTCTCAGGATATATAAAAGCTATCAATTTGAAATTTGTTGGGTGTGTTATCCATATAACTTTTAGCTGGAGATTTTTTAAATTATCCTTCACATAGCACATGGAAGAGAAAAATCCTACTTTTTTCAAGGTTTTTAGGTGGTTATTGGTACTAAAAAAAATATATTTTTATTTAGAGTTGCAATCAATAAAATCTACCTTGTCTAAGGTTGTTTTAAGAAGCTATCTTTCAATAGAAAAAAAACCTAACAGTTTTTTTTTCCTGAGAAAAAGGTCCACGTGTTAATATGGAGAAGCATAGGGCTAAGTGCCCCCTCTAAGACTCCTGAATATACATATCTATAGAAATTACTCACAAAAAAACTGGTGACTTGCGGCTTTTATGTTTTGATGCGTTGATGACATCTCCTCACCAGTCTTCTTAATGTTAGTTTCATTATTATTGATAATATCACTAACTACCAGTGAGAAATATAATTCAAATCTGGTGATTAATCTTGTTACAGCACTTTTTCTAGATGCTGAGCTAGTGTCGTGATCCTATCCCCTCTTGAAGCAAGAGGCTCCATGCATTTCTGGATCGACAAGCGCAGTCAGACGTGTGGTTTCAGTGGGCGTCACCGCGTTCCAGCATCGCTATCAGCTCAGCACAGGAGGCGGCGCCGACCCCAAGGGAAACCCATGGTGACGCCAGTTCATCGGTTCCAGCCCATAGACTGTGTGGGTGGTGGAGGGGGGAGGGGAAGGCCAGGCCCCCACAGGCATCTCAACAATTATCTGCCCCTGTCATACAGGTGCCGCCACACGGCTCAGCCACGATGAGTCATTGGTTCTTTAGTTGGAGCTTTATTCGAGCTCTGAAGAGCGTGCGTCAACCCTTGGATGTCAGGTAACTTAGGGATGAAATTCACCTCGAACCAGACGTGGTATGGTATCGAAGTATGCATTTTATATTCCTCTAACGAGAATACCATTTATTTGACTAAAGGTGACTTTTAATTAAAGCCTTGTACAAATATCTTTTGTCCATGTTCATTTATCGAGGACTTATGATTCGGATGGACACCTAATATGTAGGAACGATAAAGTTGTATAGCCTTTTTCTCAGAAACTATACCGAATAACAACATGCTGTTTTTTATATTAGTTTTACATTGTAAATTTAATATGAACTATATTCATAAAAAAAGCTACAAGTTAATATTTACTTTGTTACAATAAGATGTAATTTCGATTAAATTAAAATTAAATAAAACACGAAACACAATAATATAGTTTTGAAGTTATCATATTGTTCTAGAGAATAAGATAATGTTCTATCATACACAACGAATATTTATAATACAATAATTTAAACAAAATTTGTTATTTTCAAATTTAATTATGTTTAAACTGTTAAAAAAGTTCAGTCGTTTCCTGCTAGATGGGTCTGTCATCGGAAGCCCCTCTCCCTCTCCTCCCCAATCTCTTTTTGACATTATCTATACTTCCATCTTTTTTTTAAGTCCCTTCCCTCACCACATTTATATCCTGTTCAGGCAAAACCCTTGACTTGACACTAAATATTGTCTGTTACTTTGTTACTTCTATTACCTCTAAACCTGGGTTATTGAAAATGTTCCCTGTGATGTATTTGCATGCTCTATGTTAAAAGTTGTTTATAGAGTTGGTTTGATTCTGTTTAGCTTGTAAATAATTTGGATGAACAGTGTTTCCTTGATTAGATAAAACTTATTTGTATAACACTGGTTTTGTGGGAAGAAGTGAAAATGGTTTCTCTAAATAGTTTTATTCATGTTGTATATACAAACAAGACCTTTTCGTACTTATAACAGTATTAATTTTGTAGATACTAAGATTCAGTGGCATATCCAGGAATTTACTTTGGGGAGGGGGGGAAGGGGGACATGTGTGTCAAAGCTATTATTTCGGTCCCCTTAAAATATTCATCAGATTATTTTAATTTAAGACTTTATTATTTTAAAAGAAATTACACACACATGTATATACAGTTGCTAAAAAAAAGGTTCAGAAATCATGGATCTTGTTGTATACATTAGCATGAGTAAAGGAATCTTAATGACGTTACATGACATCTACTTGTGTCGATACGTCAGTAAACTCTATTAATAATAATAATAATAATAATAATAATAATAAAGTCCTAGAAAATATAGGTCCACAAACCAAATCACATAGAGGTAGAACACTACAACAAAGATCATAAATGAAATAATATACACTGTTACTTACTCTTTGGCATTAGAAACTAGGAACACCATTACAGAAAATTTGAGAAAAGAGAAACATTTGTGCCAACCAAAGAGCATAAGAATCAAATCCATTTTCAAAGACCTGGATTAAAAAGTATTTATATTTGTTTATACCTCAGAACTTATTGGTTTTATAAAAATATATTTCCAATAATATGTTTTTACCTTTAATAGTACTACAAATTTACAATGATAAGTTATTACATATTCCAAATAGTTAGGGAGAAATTATGAAAATTGGAAATTTCCCTGGTGTAAGGGACCCTCAAAGTCATATTCATTAGAAAATGAGAATTTAAATCTTGTTTATAGTTATAAACAGTGTTTAGATTTAAAATTATTTCTAAATCATTAGATCGAATTTCAAGAAAATTGATTTATTATCTTTTTGCCCTTAAAAAACTATCCTTAAATTATTTAGGTTTAGACATCTAATTCCAAAAATCCCTCGGAGAAACCTTATGAAAACCACAGATACCAAATTATAGCCCAATCTGTAAAATAATTTCGGCTATATAGTGAGGTACAGACAGATAGATAGACGGCATCGTGAAAACAAGCTTTTTTTGTTTCAGTGCATCAAACGTCAACATTTATCAAAATCTCGAGTTCGAATTTCTTACGATCACAATACTTTCTCTCCGAGATGTCGATAAAAAGTAAATATTTGCTTACAAAGCTTAGTTAGCCACAGTGGTGTTCTAGAGGTAGAGCCGTTGGCTTGATCACCATTGACGGGGACGAGGTTCGAATCTCGGCCCAGTAAACTGAAGATGGTTTTCCACGTGACCGTGTAGGGACCACCTAGGAGTTAGACAGGCCATTGGGTAAACCTCACAACACCTCATTTAGTCACACGCTTCCTGATATTCTTTAAGTTCTTTCATTCTGACTTCACTTCTAACATCACATTTACAATAGATATAGTAATATTAATAAACCTTTTAAAAGCCAATTCTAACGTTAATCACGAACACACACAAGTATTCAATATCACCTACCCTTTAACCCCGGCCACAGACAACCTGACAGATTCCAGGCCCACACAGGAAGATTCAAGAGGGGGTGATGACAGATAGTTCATATTTTTTTAACAGCCTATCACCTAGAACAAAGCGTGGTTTTCAATTTGTTTTATCTATCTTCTGTATACACAAATGGTGGTTCACTTATTTTAATTCTACCCTTATATCATGTATATAAATAATTGGCGTAAGTAGCGACGGTAAAAACTAACCCATTGAAAAAAAGGGTTATATTTTTTTAAATATAGGGAAGAAAATAAATTTTTATATATTTTTACAGTAATAGAGAAACCAAATTAAAATGTCGCAATTTAGTGTAGATAATTATTTCCTAAGATAAGTCAGAAAAATTATACTTTGACAGAAATTTGAGCCCTTGTCCTTTGATTTGGGACGACGTTCTAATAAAGCGCCGAGATTGCGGCTCTAAACTCAGAATTACTCCTTTTAGAGTATATCGGTGATAGCTTGTCTTTCATTGAGTAGTGAGCAACAAAGTTGAATGGATTAAGGGGTGGTGGTGGTCATATGTAGTAGCTGTGGAATGCAAGTACATTCTTAAAAGGGGGATAGCAGGCGTATAGGAGGGGTGAGAGGTGGTGTGGTGACTGCCATACAGTAGCGTACCTCTGGTGAGGTGATTACAAGGTACTACTTGAGAGAGAGATTTTCAAAACCTCGAGATGTCCATCCGAATCTTAAGAAAGCAGCACTTCAATAGCAAGACTGGCCAGAGCTGAATTTTTTTCTAACTTACTGGGGAACTAGGAGTAGCGCACGCTCTTATAACATCGCCAAAGATTTAATAGATATTTGACAAAGTAATTAGACCGGAACATGCCAATAAAAGTGTTAAATCTCCTTTTATATCAAATGGTGGGTTTTCTGACCATTTAGTTATTCAAGATCACCGTTACTTATTGACAGGGGATCAAAAGTATTTCATGGCAAAGGTCAACAAATAACCATGCCAAAAGACCTATTTTAAAGGGGATTATTTATTCCCAGACAAATAATGTTTTATATTTAAAATAAATTTACCATTTCAAGAATTATGTTTATTTAGTATTCAATTTTAATTGTATGCTTTTATTATAGATATAATTATATTTGGTAGATGTATACTCCATTCAGATAAGAGTAGTAGCCATTAACAACAGTAGGTCCACACACGCGAGAAACAATTAAGTTATTGACATTTTAAACACGTCATTAATGAATACAGGAATTGGTACACTAGTACCACTTATAATTAAATGTAGATCCAGGGCCGGTCTAAGGCGTATGCGACGTGTGTAACCGCACACACAAACAATTCCAGGGGGCGTCAAAATGGCCCAAAAATAAATATTTTTTGTTTTTATCTGGGAAATTATAAGTATAATTAAAGAAAGTAATGTGTAAGAAGAATGCTTATTTCTTAAATTAATATTTACATCCATGCCAAACAAAGTACTTTTTCATTTCAAATTAGTGCATTAGAATATATTAACAAAGTAAATACATTTTTAAGGTTGTTTGGTGCGATGTAACCCTGTCAACTACATTGGTGACGGGACTATACTAGTTGCCGGGTCTAGACTGTACAATCTTAGGCTCAGGCCAAACCTTTCGTGGGCGGCAAGTGATGGGTGGTAGGTGTAATGTTGGTTTTGATTTTCAGTCAGTCACCTAACCTCCGTGCGAGTGATTTATTGACAATCGCTTACTCGCTTTATTTTTAGTTTATATAGTGTTCTGTGAAATTTTGCTTAAGTTTTGTTTTCAATTATTATTTTGGTGCAAACCTTTTTAGTAGGTACTATACTCTGTGAAGTGTATTGTGTCGTATACTGTATTGCTGTTATTATTATGTTTTTACTTTTTATGGTTTCGGTTTATTTTAATAATATTAAATCTATTTTTTAAAACAGTTATTAAAATGTTTTCCAAACTTTCTGCAGCCGAAAATAGAAAATTTAAAACAAAAACGTTACAAGAAACTAAGTCAAGCGCTAAACTAATTTGTAATTATTAAATGAAGGCAAGCACTAGTAAGGAAAGTGAAAGTGAAATTGAAACTGAAATTGAAACTCAATGTAACGATGATATCATCTGTTGAAACAGCGCTCAGAGAAGGACGAAGATCGCCCAGAAGATTTAATAAATACTAATGCCGATAATTCTAACACCACGAAAATTATCTATCACATATCACAGTGATAAGGGTTCGGCCAGACTGACAAGCGTGCGAGCGAGTGCGCAAGCGACTGGGTGGCCAGATTGGCGTGCGATCGAGCACGTGACTAGCAGATAGCTCTCGTTAGTTGTTGACGAGGAGGCTCCGAATCTTGGCTGAGTGAACTGAGGGTGGTTTTAACAAGTGATTTATTGTTTTGGTTTTCTCATATCTCTCCACACTATTGGGGATTCTTATTTTTAAAGGCCTACTTTGATAATATTGAAGTATTTTAACATAACAGTTTTACATATATATGTATACATATAGGTATGGTTTATGATCTTACCAATTAAATTAGGCTGTTAGTAGCAAGTGTGCTAAACCTATCTATATTAATAAAAATGTCAAAATGAGAAGTTTTCCTAGCACTCAATGAACCAACATACAATAATATTGCCTAGCGTCTGTAAACTAGACTGTACCGGGTCGAGCGCGCACGCTTGAAAAATAGAACCAGTTCTCATCTTTCAAGCGCGCGCGCTCAGTCTGGCCACCTCTTATTACAACCAATATTTTATATTTTAGTCGCTCGCTCAGTCTGGCCGCTCCCTAAGAGTTATGTGACTCATACAATCCAAGAAATGAATAATTCATGTGACAAATTGAAAGATCCGGCTAATTGGCCCAAAGTGCTAAACGCAACTGAACGTGATTTCATTATTTCGCAAGAACCACTCTCAACAGTATTAGACAGCTACCCTAGAGACGCTGCAAAAAGATAATTTTCCAACGTATTTTATTATCAGCTTGCTTCCAACAGCGATACAATTAGAAGACAATGGCTAATGTATTACCAGTCTAAGGGAAGTATACACTGTTTTTGCTGCAAGGTATTTAACACGGCAATCACCAGCACTACATTATCTTATGAAAATGGAAACTGTGATTGAAGGCACTTCGGAAAAATGAGACGTCCTCTAACCACTTAAAGTGCTACGGAAAATGAGTTGAAGCAGAAAAGAGGTTTAACACTGGCCAGGCAATTGATTACGAAAATCAAAGATTTCAGGTAAAAGAGTGACGGAAAAATATCCTCACGAGAGATCTTGCCATCTTGCCACCTTGCCCACCACAACATGGCTTTTCGAGGAACTCACGAAACCCTCTACAGCAAAAACAATTTTCTCGGGCTCTTAGAGCTGATTGCAAAATTCAATCCTATTATGAAGGAACATATTTCTCGAATTCTGGGGAAAGACAATCTCAGATGTGTAACATTTTTGGGAAAGAACATTCAAAATGACATAGGGTCTAGTTTTAAAATGGCCATATATAGTATTTTCTACAGTTTTTTCAGATAGGGAAGGGGGGGCGCAAAATGTAAGTTTTGCACACACAAAACTGTTGCCTTAGACAGGCCCTGTTGGGTAGATCTAATCATAGTTATGTTTCACCTATAAATTAAGGTTATCTAATTAGATTTTAAAAATATAGATTCAGCTCATGACCAGTTTTATGACTATGTTAATCTTTTAATAGAAAGGGGTTCTTTATTAAATTTATTGACAAAGATAGTTGTTTACGTAATAAACATAGCATAACTAAACGTATTCCTAGGAACTAAGGATATACTTGTACTATTCTCTGGTTTAAGCTCGTTTATAATCCCTGGTAAGAATACCTTACTTGATCAAACCTAAACTTTATTCTCATTGTTGATGTCTGTACATAGTGGGTTGAACAGCCCCGCAAGCCTCACTGCAAGGACAACGGGAACTCAAGTCGTTGAGCTCAACTCAAGCGTATTCCTAGATGTCCCGTTAGAGGGCAACACTGACACTGGTCCACACAACCATCAAATACAACCCCAAATGTTGCCAGTGAGTAGGATAAGGTGCGGTATGTGGGCCTCTTTCGCCCTTGCTACTGTGTTCGTCGCGGGAGCGAAGTTCTATTTCGACCACCAGGTATCTACCTATATTAAACGCTTTCAGATATTTAATGTTTTCAAGCTTAATAGTTCAGTCAACGATTCAGAAAAACCTTAGATACGTAATTTATATTTGTGACATAAAGCATAATGGGAAAAAATAAATACCCTGCTAGGTCACTATGTGCTGTATTAAGATAATTTAATGTCTAAGATTAACATCCTCTCTCTGTATTAAAATAGAGAGTAATAGGCCTAGTTTTGTTTATACTCATTTTAAAAGCTATTTGAAATACCATTTTCATCAGTACGTTTGTATCCACAAATGAGTGAAAGATAATTCACTACCTTGAAATATGGGTGTGGTGTCTAGAATAATTATTCAACCAGATTCCTATTTTGGCGTGACCTACCGACAACTGATTGGTACGATACCGCACTTTTACCAGCAATATGATTGTGAGCGCACGGTGGAAGATACCAACAAATCTACGATACCGATTTTGTCGTTAAGTTAAAGGACCTATCTACCTCCTCTATTTAAGTTACCAAATCTCCAAATTTGTGCTCGCTACTTTTTCATATTTTAAAATATTTTCCGAATTATTTATAATAAGTTTTTTAATGTAATCATTTAAAAATGAAGTTTTTTTTTCGTATTTGAACTATATTGTTATTCATCATACACTTTTTTCAATATTATACTAATTGTGTTAATTTAGGGTTGGACAAATATTTAATGTGTGAAGTTTTAAATGGTTGTTTTTTATTTGTTACGGTAGATATTATTTATAAATTCTGTAATTTATCGGTTTATATTTTTAATGAATATCTTAGGCTTGAATTAATACAGCTGATGTTCAAGGCACACATTTCTATCTTAGTAATTAGTAGAGAAATAAAGACAGACAAGGATGCAGTTGAAAATGTTTCTCTTCTTAAAAATATAAGACAGAGCATTCCAAAGTGCTAGCGATTGTATAAAGAGCCACAATAACTGAATTATTTATATGCCTAGATGGTTTGTTTCAACCCTATTCGCTGATGTGTGGATCACATACTCAACAAATGAGAGAGTTCACAGCCAGACTAAGTGTATAATGTTAAAGGAAATATGGTTTATATATATATATTTCCTCATGAATGGATTATGTAGACCTATAATCTGTATGTATCTTAAAATAAACTAGTGGTTATTAGTGCCTTGTGCCACGCTTTAATAAACTTGCAAATAATTTGTAGACTTTTTTGATTTTACACTACAAATATAAATATTTAATTAGTATGGGTCCATATTGTTAGGGTGGGTTTTATAAATAAGTGCTCAAGATTTCTGCTAACTTTACACTGGAAATAAAGTTAATGAAAATGTTACCTTCTCACCTCTTTGATTAGGTAACATAATATATTTACAATTGTGTGTGGACTTGTGGGGAAGCTTGTAACACCGCTTCTCCTATCTAATAGAAGAAGTGACGAATATATTAGCAAAATATATACAAACAAGGAAGGGAAGGAACAAGCATAAGAGAGATATATAAGTTTAACAAATCAGTTTATTTAAATTCAAACAAGACGAAAGAATAACAAATGGTTAGGCGAGATCTTATCCAAAACATTCTATTGTTTATTAAAGGAAATTAAATCAGTTACTTTAGACATTGCTATCCCAATAGGGAACGTCAGGTGTGAAACACCTTGGTTAGACCTGCAATCAACACAAGTATGGTTTTGTCTATATTATGAAAGGGTGTAACTCGTTAAAGTAGAACCAACACACATTCTATTAAGAAGGTGCGTCTGCCTCACCCCTATGACACTCTACTCAAGACCCTATATAAAAGTTAATCAGACTTTGAAGCTTTTTAGTTGCACGATTTGCCACTATATGAGAAAGCGTTGTGATCGTTGCGGATAGTTGTGACGTTTTATAACAACAGCTGTTCAGATTTATAAGATTTTATTTCTGCACAATGGCTTCACATGTCAAAAATAAATGTAAGTTTCTAGATTGTTTTAAAACTGACGTGTCAACATGTATACGCCCTCAAATTTCGAGAGACATGATTGTGAGAAAAAAATACAAGAAAGATTTCTGGTCAAAAGAACTTTAGAAAGAACAAACAAATATAATGATAAATTTTGTGAAATCATTTTTGGCCAAAAGATATTCTACGAGAGTGGATTGTATCAGATAGTGATGAAAGAATTTTGCAAAAGGAAAGTGTGCATTCGCTTTTTATAATTTAAGATTATTTTTTTCTCTTAATTATTTCCACATTGGTTGATCAATGTTTGCAATAAAAATAAACTTCTGCTAGATATCAGTTACCACCACTCCTATGTCATTGGGTACTTGTATGTTTATTTATAAATTATAACAGTGATTTTTCTACTGACTTAACTTTAGACATTATTTATATATCAAAATAAAAAAGTTTATTTTTTTAAATTGGGAATGGTGCTCTAGAACTGGTACAAGTAAAACACTGTATTTTCTCAAAACAGCAAATCATTAAGAAATTTATATTACCATTTATACTTGCAAGTAACTTCAAATCAAATAATACTTTAATCATATCTAGGCCTATTTAATATAATTTGATTTTGTAATATTCAGACATCTCACTAGAATCAAAATCCAGACAAAGAACATTTATTTGTACATGAAAGGTTCGAAAGGTTAAATAGGAAGGGGACGATGCTCAAAAATCTTATCCATAAATATTTCACTTATTTTTGTTAGTTATTAAAAAAATTGATATTTTATTGTATCAATACACTCACAAAGATGGAAACTAAAATTATATTATTTGCATTCAAAAGTGTTTGACAACATCACATTAAAAAGTAACGCTATTTTTTTAGTTTTTTTAATGGCACTTGCCACAAAAGTATTAAATTATTAATAGATAACGGAAATTGCTCACATCCTGAAGTGTTAAACTCTCTTAATATGACTGTACTACAGCTTGGTAGTAACAATCGATATGTTGCTGCAAGTAATATTACTACATTAATTTAATTAAATAATATTTGGGGATAATAGATACTATCAATAATTGTCTTGGCACTTAAGTCAAATATAGTATTTGAAAAATGTCTACTTGAAGGCGGTAAACAAACCTGGAACTATTATAAAGACGGAAGAACCAAAGTACTATGTTTAAATCTCATTTTTTAAATAATAAAACGATATTGAAACTTTATAGACTGTATGATCGAAATGAGTAAAAGTGAAAAGTGAGTGATTTATCTCGGTATTGAGCCTTCTGCAAGAACGTACCCTCTAAAATAGCTAATTAACACCACTCACACTTTCAAATGTGAATTAATATTTTTTAAATCCACTAAAATATCACACTTCTCATTCACTCTTCACGTTTGCTTATTTCATTCTTGCATTCTGCCTTATCCCTTTATTGAAGGAAAGACTCTAATTTTCGTATTTAGACAAATTACCCTAAATGCTACTCATCAGTATTAAATCAAAAATCCCCTCAGATGCTATGAGCTAGATGGTAATATTGATTGATGCCATAGTCCCTTCATACATCAATACATTTTTTTAAATAATAATTTATAGCCATGTTTATATGATCAAATTTTACCAAACAAATAATTACCATGTGAGTACAGTATTTTGTCTAACAGTAAAATGTAAACTTGGAGGTTCAAACTTATTTTCAAAATTTAAATTGCGCGCGTGCTAATCCACAATGACATTATCGCCATTTGGCTTCAGTGTCTAATCACTGGAACTAAGGAGTAGCCAGACCCGTATATCTTACACTCTGGTCTGCCTCAACACACCAGCAATTTAAATTGGAAGCCATTATTAATTTAAGGTTAAGCAATAATACATAAGACCACTCCAGACTTGCGGCTACTAGACTTTGACCAAAAAGGCATTTACAATAATAATAGTTAACGATACCTAACTCTAGAAAGTCTTAGTTTAAAGAGTTACAACGTTGGTAGTTAAATGAGCTAGCTAGCATGAGCTACGAGATACAAAGGTTAAGTTCCTAGAAGAGGAACTATAGGTTTACAAATAGTTAATAGTGAGCTACCAAGAGTAAGCTTTAAAGATACTATGGTCGGTCTATTCCTCATTAGTACTGCCTGGTCTTTCAATAGTATATTTAAATATCAACAAAAGCCAGAACACAGACTATAACAGCAGAAAACAGTTTAAACATTAACTAATTCAAACGGCTTCTGAAGGGGGCCGGACAACATAAACAACACCCCGCGGGCCACTATTCTGCACTAGTAGCATACCCATGAGTTGATCACCGTATAAAGGTACACCAATAGAAAGATTAGAGACTGGTATCAGTCAAAGCCCCAACTAGGTCATGGAACAAAGTTTTAGATAAGCTTATTTCCACCAATATTGAATATAAAAATTTAAACTAGCAAGAACATGGCCATACAGTATAGGGCATCTGGTTATTGCCCAGGTATTTAAGACTATGTCTTATGGACATAGAAAAATGTCAGAAACTCTGACACTCAAAATAATGTCTTATGGACATAGACAAACAAGTCAGAAACTCTGGCATTCACACCTATGTCTTATGTACATAATGAAAACTATCACGAAGGCCCTATAACAGATTGCTAGATTAAGTACTCATAGTCACTGACTTTACTTCATCTGCAGCAAGGAGGAGAGACCGACACCTAAAACATCGTGATCACCGCTAGTTTAGTCCTCTGGTCCTTGGTTAACTTCTAGGATGTCCTCCAACGAATCGTTACAATAGAATACAAAATGTGAAGCAAGGGATGGCTGTTTTATACAAGATGCACTGACGTATTAGGAAAGGGACATCCCTAAGGGAAAGGGGGGGTGAGTTTCTAGAACTGAACCCACTAGCGTTAGGAGACGGCTGCTGAGGACCACACAGGGAAGCAACTCGTCATTACATCTAAGCTGGGTCAGCGTGTAAGATGTCCTTGTGTTGAGCCTCCAGGAAGTGTTTGAACAGTCAGCTGAGGCACTTTTCTCAAGTTTCGGCGTTTTAAGCAACACGATTTCACCGTGAGTTTATATCTGCCACACACTATTAGAATGTTCTTGCATTTATAGTGATAGTGATATATATATAAAGTATTTTGAGTGTAAGTGCTAACGGGCAATTAGCACGTTACACGATTAAATAGGGGGGGTGGGGGTGGACCCAATTACTCCACATTAAAATATACTTAAGAGACATTTTAAATGATAGTTTATTTAACATAATATTTACATAAAGATATAGATAACAGGAGGGCAGCAATACACTCAACCAAAAGTGTTATAGATTAATAAACCAGGAAATCTACAACAGAACTTGAAAACAACTATCTAGTACAAAAATATAATATACTAGCGGACCCGACAGACGTTGTCCTGCCCGAACGTTGTCTTTTCGTTTGGGTGGCATAATTGATTTCGATAATAAAACAAATACTATGTGATCATCACAATTACAAATTCACAATGAACTCCAATTAGTGAGTTACACAAATATTACAAATTCAGTGTTTGTCAAGACAACATACAAAATAAAACATCT
>CABFWB010002742.1:68943-82707 GCA_902151455.1 Timema bartmani | reverse complement strand
TAGAACCCGATTGCAGTGCCACCTACCGGGTCCAATTGTGACTCTAGACCATCCACGGACCCACTCAAACACACACAAAAAATTTCATCAAAATCGGTCCAGCCAACTCCCCCAAAAATCCCTAAAAAATCAAAAAAATCATAGAACCCGATTGCAGTGCCACTTACCGGGTCCAATTGTGACTCTAGACCATCCACGGACCCACTCAAACACACACAAAAAATTTCATCTAAATCAGTCCAGCCAACCCCCCAAAAAGTCCCAAAAAAATCCTAGAACCCGATTGCAGTGCCACCTACCGGGTCCAATTGTGAATCTAAACCATCCACGGACCCACTCAAACACACACAAAAAATTTCATCAAAATCGGTCCAGCCGTTTAGGAGGAGTTCAGTGACATACACACGTACAGAAGAATTATATATATTAAGAAGATATAACAATATGACCAAAACTCTTTTCAGGGCCAATATTAGACAACTACATATTTTATATAATGGATAACCTCTACAAGTGATTACCAATAACTTCAATCGCCTAAATATTCAAACTGTTACCCTCAAGGGGCCAAGTCCCGTAGACACAATTCAATTTTACTTAGCTAATGATAATTATACTTGCAAATGTTAATTCAAAAAGATCGCATAAAGAAATATATGTAAAAACTTGAGTATACAAAAGATAATAAATTATGAACCTAAATAATAGCTTTATAGGGAAACTCGTCAAGATAAATAAAACTTAAACAAAAGTATCCAATTTATGTAAACTAACTTTCATATCTCAATTTGATATTCTTATGAATTATTACTACCGGAAAGATCAAGAAAAACGCAAAATAAAAAATACGCAGGAAAGCGCAAAATCCAAACATTACTAGAAATTATGTTAATTATTTTAAGCATTAATTTACTCAGAGTCCAAGAAATACGATTCAAAATATTTAGTTCAACAAATTCAAAACTAGTTAAGTCCTATTGACACAAATAAAGTTCACAATGACAACAACAAAGAATCAAAAATGCCTGAAAAATAGTTAAGAGTCCAAAATTGATTTATAAATTACCTGCTGCAAAAAGGAATCAATATTAACATCTCTCAGCATTTAAAGAGAAGAATGAAATAACAATGTTCTTGAATGAAGTCGATGATAAGTCGTCGCCCGCGATTCGATGTTGAACCAATAAGTGACGACTACGCCATTCGGCTGTTGCCCATTCCGAACCTGCCAAAGCCAGTAATGTTCTTTGGTTTGTAAAGGAATACTCAGGGCTGTGTTTCTGTGATCGGACCTAGTCACAGTCGTGACTTGTAACCTCTTTCGGATTAATATATATCTGCTATATAAATGTTGTATAAATGTGGTACTAGAGTTGAGCCCTATGGTACCCCTGCTTTTATTGTGTGAGTCTGTGATCTCTTGACGTTCATAACCACCTGGAACGTCCGCCGTCTGAAGAAGCTGGCTATCAGGAAAATTAACCATTTGGCGTGGTTAAATTTTATTAGTTTTTGAATTAGTCCGAAGTGCCAAACTTTTTCAAGTGCTTTCTCGACGTCCAAGAATATAGTCATTGATTTTTTTAAATTCTTTAGTAACGTCTTCTACTATGTTTACTATTTGGTGGGTAGTGGAGTGGTAGTTTCTAAATCCAAACTGAATGTTTAGAATAATTCCTAGTCTATTATTTATTAATTTGAGTCTTTTGAGTACTAATCATTCGTACCCTTTACTTAGAGTCATGAGTAAACTTGTTGGCCTTCTGTTCTGAGGGAACATCGGGTCCTTTCAATATTTGGGGATTATCATGAGTCTGGCCAGCTTACAGTCATCTGGGAAAGAGCATAGTTTAAGTAATTAGCTCAGTATTGCCAATAGCGCTCGTATCGTTTTTTGTGGCATTTGTTTTAGTGTTTCGTTTGTCAGGTAGTCGTGTCCTGACGATTTATTTCCTGTTAGTTCCTTAATAGTGTTCGTTAGTTTCACCAGAGTAATTACTTCTGCTCGAGTGTCATTTGTTCCGTCCACATAGTCCCTGCCTGTCCTGGTACTCTAATAAAATCTGGTTCTTGTGGTTCTATATTAGGACAGGTTGAAACTGTTTTCCAATTACTACGGCTATGGCTTCAGCCATCTCTATGCTATCGTAAACCATGACGTGTTTCCCATGGATTGCCGGTACTGACTTTTTCCTGGTTGTTTCTCTGAGCTGTCGTATTACTTTCCACTACTTGTCCCTGTCAAGTGCAGCCTCAGTAAAGTAATTATTCCAGCTATTTCATTTAATGTCCTTGACTCTTCTCCTCACTTGGGCTATGAATCGGTTGTAAAGTGTCCTGTGTTGTGGGACTCTATGCATCTGCCAGTCCCTTCCCGTTTCCCGTTTCTGGAGCTATCAGAAAGTCCAGACATGGGTAGTTTTGTCAAAGGTCGTGTTGGAGTGGTTGTTTTGTGGTGTTTGCACGGAGGTTTCCAGCACCACTATTGTGAATAATTGTAATTTAGCATCAGCCTGGTCCATTTCTTGTATTTTTGGTGGCGTGATCTTTAATGTGTATCTAAATTCGTCCCAGCCACAAGTTGTAGTTGTTTGTTTAAGACCATGCCTTCGTGGGTTCGTGTTTATCTAAGGGTATGTACAAGACCACACAAGTGATCTGAGCCATGTGCGCAATGTGCACCGGGTATGATGGGTCGTCAGCTGGCATGAATTGCGCCTTTAAGTGCTCAGAGAGAGCATCGTCCTTCTCCTGGTTGAAGTTGGCCACCCCGTTCCATCCTACAATAGGTAGCCTTATGTGGGGAATCACATCAAGTTCCTCGTCATCCACCACAGGGACCTGACCTGTACGCACAGGCTCTCGATCTCATCCTGCCAGAAACTGTTACGGTTCTTTGAACCATCTCGCGAATCACATGGACTGTTTGGTTATAGTTGGCCCTATCCACCGAGTCCCTTAAGGTTCGCCAAGACTTCCTCACCCGATTTTTCTCCAAGAAGTGCCTAAAGATAAAATTGGGCAAAGAGGCCTGTGGAACCCTCTTGGGGCGGGGCCTCAGCGTCGAAACTTCAAGCGCTTGTAATGAAATAGATTTTCATTTCATAATAATTCAAATTAAAGTTCCCACCCTTAATATATTTCAAATTATTGAATAGTTTCATAACATAAAACTCAATACATCAATATGTGTTAGAAAATCTTCTCACACACCTGGATAGTCAATTTTTATTTATTTTTCTATTTACAACGACTATCTGTCGTCAGCTTATATTTTACATTGTTCACTGTCCCCCATCCTTATTGCAAATACTTGTGAAACATAGCACCTTCGAAAACACTCTCTAACCCTCCTTTCTGGAAAATGGTGCAACCGAAAGAATGAAAGAATAATCCAGAACAATTTCTTTCGAGCTATATACCCGAAAAGAAGGATCCTTTCTTTATTCGATTTACAACCTTACTGTAGAACGGTCCACGAAAGATTAAGCTCTTGTTTTTTTATTCGGTCCACATCCTTACTGTATGAATGGTCCGCAAAACATTGATCTCTATAAATTGCACTCGATCTTAAAACTTGTAATAAAACTGTCTGTGATGCGGTAATCCAACAAAGTTAAGCTGCCGTAAAAATCAAATATAATAATTCTAGGTCAAATGTTTATAAAATCAAATAAAAATAAATTAGAACAGGTTAACTGAATTCTCATGTAAATAAAATTAAATCCTGACCCTGGTCATCAACACGCCGGGTTCCAAAGAAGATCCTTACAAGTGAATCCACAACGAGAGGCTCGATGACAACAAAAACTCAAAACAACACTCACTCCCCACCCCCCAAATAATTACCTTACACGCCTCCTTAATGGTGGAAGCTATGAACTCCACACCATGATTGATTTCCGCTGTCGTTCGAAAGGTAGGAAGATCTCACTAAACACATTCATGGACCTGCTCCAGTCAGTACACCTAAGGTTGGGTTTTTCGGGTGGATCTATTAATGACACTGTGCGTTCCAGGCTCACAAGAACTGGATTGTGATTTTAGTCCAGCTCTGCTGGGAACTTAAGAACCAATCGTTGTTTGATCCTTCTGGTGACAGCGAAGTTGAAGACGTCCGGGAGGAAAAGGTTATTTAGAGATAAGTGGGTGGGGGTTGGAGGCCACCAGGTCATGTTGATCTATGGTGTCGAGGAGCAATCTGCCACAAACTGGTAAAGTTATGGACATCGAGAAGGATAATGACCGTATCTAATGTAACAAGACAAACCTAATATTGACTTTGAATCTAAAATGGAATTAGATTTGGCTGTGTTTGTACTAGTACCTGAACTAAGGCACGAGTGCAAGAAAGTAATAAGAGACGTAACGGAACGTTAAGTAGCGGATTTTGAGAGTAATAATGGTGAACGACCGGAACCGTAGTGGGGCCTACCAAATATACACACCCAGGCACGTCTTCTTAATGGTGAGGCAGTAGACAATTAAGGCTTATAAGACACCTGGATAGCTGTGACTTAAATCTTTTGGTCGCAGTGCAGTGTTATCGTCAAGAGTGTGCTTCTCTCATTCCCGTTCTTCAAGTTCCCCATGATTGTGACAAACCCGGGGATCAGTGATATCTGTTCGGGATGAACAGACTTAAATAGGGGGTAGTGTAACAAGATTAATGTCTGACCGGAGAACTTCTCGTTGTCTACCCTAACTGCGCTCTCGGTGATCTCTATCTCCCTCCTTGTTTAGCAGGTATGCAGCGGCAGTTTCACTTGGCTGGGGAATTAGAGGGTAGGGGAGTGAGGGAAGAAAAGGCATAAGTCTGGAAGAGTCTGGGTTCATTTTATTCTAGTCCAGTATTCTAGAAATAGATGATTCTAGACGCTTAACTGTGACCCATATATATATACACGGTCAGCGATAGCCAGACAGCTATTCAATCCGAGTTGGGGTTAGCCGAGTTAGTGAACCGGCGCGTCCGGGCTAGCGTGCCCGGAGGCGGGCAACGTGATCAATGAATGGGCCAGCGTGTCCAATGGGTGGGCCAGCGTGTTCAGTGTGTGGGCTAGCGTGTCCAGCGCCAGCGAGTGGGTTGGCATACCCAGGAGAGGCTCGGCGAATCCAGCGTTTGCACGGGTCAGTACATTGTGTCGTGCACGACGACAAGTGGTGACTTAAGTGGACTACATGGGCGACGTAGATATTGTTGTTGTGAACTATTTTACTAATGAACATTTTTGTGACTGCTTTAAACACTTGAATAGTTATTATGTGTTTTGTAGTTATTATTTGGTTATTTAATTTAATTCTATTTTATGTTTTCTTTTTGTTATATTATTAATTTTACAAACTTAAATATCACTCTTATTATTTAATTCAGTGACTTGCTTAGATGTAGTTAATTTAGCTGTATAGTTAATTCAGTGTATGTTTTTGCGTGGTGTTTCTAATAATCAAAACTTTGAATATTCCGAGTGCATTTTCATTCGTGTTTAATCAGTAATCTACCCCAGTATCCTTAAAAAGAACTCGTGGTTCACACGGTGACGTGTGAACGGCCCACGACCCTCCAAGGTCACGCGTGCCCTGCTTTACAATACTTAACTTTATTAAGTGCATTTTGCTTTATCCCTTGAAATATACGCTGTTATTGTTATTTTATTCAATAACTGCACAATATTCATATAATAGCTGGAATATTATATAGCCTAGGCCTACTTTGTGCAAATAACCTTACGTAACCATGAGTATGACGTACTAAGTTTTTAGCAACACGTCTTACTACCTGTTCGTGTCATACGCAGTGAACTAAATGTCTTAAGATAAATAATAATAATAATAATATTATTATTATTATAATAATAAATAATAATATTATTATTATTATTATTATTATTATTATTATTATTATTATTATTATTATTATTGAGACAAGACAAAGTGATTGTTTTGTTTATTGAGATGCCTATATTTAATTTTTAAACTTGGCCTTGTTATTCGTATGAAAATTGTTATTTTTCCTGAAAAATCAGGGGAAAATTAATTTCCCACACGAGTTTCGAGAGCGTCAATTTTCCCGAATTGGGATCCCGCCCACAGGCCTACTAAAATAGTATGACTTGTTAATCCTTAGTTCCCATACTGTTTTGTATTTGTTGCAGGGAGCGGGTCTGGAAGTACTAGTGTTCTGTTCCCTGCTGGTTGTGTTCCTCCTAGCTGGCTGCACTGTTTCTTTGTGTCGCTCCAAGATCACACGGGATCTGCTTAGTGCAGCAGTGACCACATCTCAGCCTCACCATTCCACCCTCACGATACAGACACCAGCACAGATTATGGGGCCAACTCCAGCCCCGGTGGTGCCAGAACCCCCACCACCACCCTACCACATCGCTGTGCTCCTACCACACCAGAACAACGCACAACAGTCTACCGATGATAGCCCACCACCCTCTTATGAGAAGGCAGTCAGTTAGTTATGTTTGTCAAAGTGAGGTTAGGAGGAACATATACATGTAAAATTACCCTTTCTGGATATTTGTGTCTTGTATTAAGTCCTCCTCACTAATTATATAAGCTCTACTAGCTTTGAGGATTTATTTATTAATCGAATAATAAATCATTTCTGAATATAGACAACATTATATGAATTCAAAATGCCTATTATTTTATAATGAAACAATTCAAAAGTCGCATTGCGTAGGCCTACATGACTGCATACGTTATAAAATACAAGCGGAATAGATCTGAATACACATTTGAAGAACTGTAACTTATAGATATAACATTTCTATATTGAACCTGTAATTTTAAGAATGCAAAGCTAACTTGGTAAAAAAAAGATACACTACTTTGTAATAAATGTATTTTTTCAATCTTTTATTTTCATTGGCTAAATGTTTAGATAGAAACTTTAGGTGTCTTAAGTTTTAAACTTTTATAACTGTGTGACCATCTTTTGAATGTGGTTTCAGTGATGAAAGGTGAAATGTTTTCAAAGAGCGCATTGTTGTCGCCATAATAAATGGTATTTAATCATCCTTTGAGCTATTTCCCATCTTATACCTTAGGTTTTCATACATAGGGGCCTACTTACTTCTACATGAACTCCATCAGGAAAAAAAAACTTGTAATATTTAAAACATATTCTGTAATATTTAAAATATATTTTACTCAACAAGACGATTTAAAAAACACAAAAACATAAATAGATAAAAATACAGAGAATGGAGTGATTAATAAACTTGAAAATTACCAATCACATTTTAATTAAATGTAGTTTTTCTCAAATACATTTTAATGGTACGGGGAATAAAGGAGGAATGTCATCAATAAGTGATTTCCTGTAAAACAGATTTTAAAGTTTCTATTTTATGCTGTGCTATTAATAACGGCTTTGTTCCCACAACATTCTTATTTTTATAGAACATTTATGGCTCCTTTGGTGCTGCCTGAAAGCTAGTAAAAATTACCAGACCAAATTGTGTATCCCTACGCCAAACCATATGATCTGCAAAAATATATGTTTATCAGCTGTCACTTTTGAAAGTCAAAACTTAGATATATACAAGAACCATGTTATATAACAGTTGTATTTATTTTTTTAGTTTTTATTTATTGTTGATCTTGATATGTTGTTAGGCATAGTAATAATTATTAATTTTTATAAGTAGTCAATATTAATCAGTCACAAATAAATATACATCAAATAGTGCTAAAATTGCTAGGATTAAGTATTTTTTTGTAGCTTACCCCTTGAATAAGGATTGGATTAGAAAGTAGCTTGCCAACAACAGGGGAGGGAGTGCCAAAACTTGTACATAGGCTATAAGAGATTTTTTAATATAAAATATCGAATAATGAATAGTTTTGCAATGTCATTCTACTCACAAGGACATGTAAAATCATAGCTTAATGACTACAATTTAAAAAAAAAAAGCATGGAAAATATTGACGAACATGTGTTTTTACCTTTGCTCCATCATATTATTTGTTTGGTTAATTTATTCATGCATAAAAAGTCAGCTTTATTTATATGTAGGTTTTAAGCAGTTATCCTTTTTTTTAGCAGTGGCGGCTCGTCACTTTAAAAGCTGGAGGGCGCGGCCTGTTTAGTTCATTAATTATTTATAAATAATACATTTAAAAGAAGGCACAAATTTCGGAATAAATTTTGTTAAACATTTATTTATTTAAACTCAAAAATTAATATCACAAACAACATGCAAAGATAAATAAAATTAAACTCACCCCAAAGAACGTGGATATATTGTAGAAACTCTGCAGTTGCGTAATGTGCGTAAATATATAGATATGTATGTTCAATGTCCTCACAAACTCGCAACATTAATATGTAGGATACACAATATTTACACTTGCAAGAAATTACTTAGTACGTAATAAACAAAGAAATTATTTATATACGAAGTCCATCCGCCTTTCCTTTAAGTTAATTAACTTTTCCATAACTCTATCATTAAAGTCATTCATTTGTGTGATAAGTTCCTTAATGATGGCTAACATCGCTAAAACATTCAGTCTGTCATTTTTCGTTGTATTCCTTAGAAAATTCTTTATTCTTTTCAGTGTTGAAAAGCAACGTTCAGATTCAGCAGATGTCATTGGGCTCGTTATGATGATTTTTATAAGCTTAGTGACCTCACTGAAAACTGAAATAATGTTATTTTTCTCCATGAAATTCAATAGTTGTATTGCCCCTTTAATGTCAAAGTCCTGTCGTCTGTATAATAGTCCCAATTCAGACCGGAGTTTTTCTTTTTCTAAGAAAAGGTAGTGTTGGATTATTCACGTGAGTTTTTCTTCTGGAAAGCAAGTAGAAAATTGGGGAAATGACTTATTCCATAACAAAGAAGCTACCTCCATAAAATTGAATCTGTCTTTTACATGAGTTGTAATAATGTCACACACTTCTTTTGCATCCCCCACTCTGGTGCTACATTCAACATTACTTTTCCTTTTTATTGGTTGTTCAGGGAAATCTTCGTTTATTTTATTTTATATTTCATTCACTTGCCCCCCTCTTTCTTCATCTCATTTTCAAAAATGCAAATGTCATTTTGCCACATTACACTGTCTTTGTCCTGGTTTGTAGTTGTTGGTACAAAATATCCACGTGAAGTAAAATTTTATTTTATGGAAAAGCGTTAGCCAGAACATGAAATTTGGCTCCTGAAAAGCCCTTCTATGGCTAATCGCCTCGTTAAAAGTAGGCCTAAGTTTGTTTGTGCACTTTTCTTAAGAACTTTGAAACATTCCTCCAACTTATCTCTATTTTCGTACACAACGTTAACAGTTCGAATGTTGTAGTTCCATCTTGCTGTAGCAACTCTGGATGGTCTGACTTGTACTATTTGCTCCAAAACGTCAGATTGTAGAGATGAGTGCGAAAAAAAATACAGGAATGGCAGAAAGGTTTGAGAAAAAACTCGAACTTTTCTGTTCACACTGGTTGATTTTTCCAATATCAAATTTAGCTGATGAGCGTAACAATGTACAAAATAGGCAAACGGGTATGTTTCTCTAATCTTGGCCTGTACACCCCCAACAGAGCCACTCATAACATTAGCAGCACCATACGTCAGTGCTGTTAATCTTCCCTTTGAAGTGTCTAGAAGAGGTTTTATGTGGTCCATTATGTATTTTGCTAAGGTTTCTGCATATCTTCCTTCAGGAATAAGAAACCCCCAAAATCTCTCACAAGCCAACCCCTCAAACACATATCTAAAAACTAACACCATTTGACAATGGTTCGTTACATCAGTTGGCTCATCACATTCGATGGCTACAAATTCAGAATCAAGTATTTGATTTTATATTTTCTCCCTACAGACATTAAGCATGCAGTCCAGTATGTCATTTTGTATTATTTTCGATGTTCCTTTGAATACAGTGGCCGATTCTAAATAGTCTTTCATTGCATAATCCAGCTCAGTGGTATAATTAATTAGACCTCTGTAGATAACAGGATTTGTAGATGATGCTGATTCGTCATGGCCTCTAAGAGGTAATTCAAAACACCACAGAATTTAACACATGAAATCAACATTTTTAATATGTGTCAACGTGAATATTGTTTTTTTATTGTTTTCTCTGTATTGTAAGTCTAGACTAGACGATATATTTACTTTGCCTAGCAAAAAAAGATCAACGACACTATTCATGTGATTCACAGATATTTCATGTTTCTTAATTTTTTCTGTTAAATATTTTATATCATTGACGCCTTTTACTATCCACAAGCATTCACCACTGTTTCAGGGAGAAAACAAAATACACGGGAAACAGTACAATTTGTTCTCATCACAGCCTCAAATCCAGCCATTTTTTTTTGTATGCATCTTTGGAGTTGAGATGCCTTTTAAAAACTCAATTTTTATTTTTATTCGTTTCACTTTGTTCCATACAGAATTCAAGACATGGCTTACCTAATGATTTCAATTCTTTTTTTTGATCAAGAGTTAATTTTGCAACATTCGTTATCTTAAGCGCCTGAATTGAGCTAAGCCTAGTTACAAAAAATATTAAAACATATAACTCAAATAAAATCAAATAACCTTACATATCATTATTATAAACACACACTCCACACACAGCCTCAAGATGCAGGAACACGCAGGATGACTGAAGACCATTATTGCTGGTTAACGCTATACACATTATCTCACAAGCTTTCAAACTTAGGGCGCGTAAGGGAGTACGCCTTCACACTAAGAATAGGCAGGGATAGCTAGCCGTAGCAGAATGGGGACAGTAGGTGAAGGGGAGGGGAGGTTTGATTTCACAATGCAAGGCGCTGACCGCCGCGCGCCTGAATGCATGTCATTTGGTGACAAGAGGTAAAAGGGAGGGAGGGTTTGGTTTCACAATGTTAGGCGCTGACCGCCACGCCCCTGACTGCATGCCATTTCAAAAACATTGCCTGCTATTACTTAAACCGAAGACATATTTTTCTTGAAACTATTATGGCTAGATAAAATTGTCGTGAGAGTGCGAATAATAACTTTAAAAGGAACTGGGGGTTCGTGGGGATGGGGGGCGCGCGCCTTGGCCTCCTGGGGACAAGCCGCCCCTGACCTAATCATTTGCACTGACCTTTGTGATACATTCTATAGAATATAGAACATAATCTCTTGTAGAATCATCAAGAGCTTCTACCATTGATTTCTATAATATAACTGGATGGACATCTGTGGGTGAAATTTTCAAGCTGTGGTCTGCATACCATTGTGTAAGAGAGAAGGAAACTTTCTGGTATCTCTTTCTCTCTTACACTCATACAAGGCAATGTGGCATTTTGACATCGTTCATTAATTTGATTGAATATATGAGATACATCATTGTGTGATTAGTTAAATGAAATAAATATGTTGGTAAAAGCTTTGAAGAGTATATCAAATTTCGAAACTTATTAGTTTTTTTTAAAATAAGTTGATGTAGCCTAATATATACGATGATTTTTTAAGGAATCTCGCTTGTAGGGCTTTATTTCGTACCAGAATCTTACCTTATAGTTGTATTTAGTTAGGATAAAAGACCTTCCAGAAGGAAATTTTTACTTCCGTTGTAAATGGAATTTTATCCTAATAAAAATATATATTTGATAGTATTCTGATACTAAATAAAGTCTTACAGATTTGGATTATTACTAAATTCAGGGTTTAGTAGATACCGTACTTCCTATAAGCCTATAACCTAAATTATCATTTGAACGTAAGACTTCTACACAAAGTATGTGATTCAAACAAATGTAATACAGTTTTTAGGTAACTTGTTTCATTATAGTTATCGAATTTTCAACAAAATATGGTTTCTGAAAGCAATATACTAGATATGAGCCAACTTTTTATAAAAATTGTAATATAATAATACTTTCTACAAGCCTATAAACTAAGTGATAGGTTGAATGTATGGCAACTACACAAAGTTTGTCATTCAAACAAATGTAAACAAGTTTTAATATACCTTATTCATTATATTTATCGAACTTTCAATATAATAGCCTATGGTTTCTGAAACCAATATACAAGCTAAAAACCAACTTTAAATATAAGTGCAGTCTTGGCAGACTGTAAACAACTTTGTTGATAATTACAAATTTAAATATGTTAAAGATTTTATTCATATTTGTACAGTACTACCTGTAAAACTGAATGGTATATCCTTTAATGTAAATGTTTCTTCAAGAAAGTGTGATAAAATACTTCACTATTTTCAAACAACAACACTTTTATTCATCAGAGACCTATTTTCGCATAAGAACATTGAAAGAAACCGTTAAATCTCTCCCCCACAGTGTAGCAGACGATAAACTTGAGCATCATGCTTTTGTCCTTGGCAATGTGTATGTCCATCCATTATAAAGATCCGCGGCTTCTACAGATACTCCTGGCGTCGGTTGTTTCTTTTTGATCTTGCCAGGAGTTTCAACTTGATCCATATTGTTGTTATATAACTGCACTTCACAGAGTTTTTTCAAATACTATAAAAATTCTAAAACTTGAGGTCAACACAACACAATATTGGGGTTAAATGATATATTTTATAGTCTTGATATAAAGACTTGAATTTTATAATAGTGTATATTGATCACTAAGAAACACTAGCTAATTTTTTTTACCACACGCTTCAATATTATATTGGAAAAATAACTATTTAAAGATCACTAAAAACCGTCTATTGTCCCAGGATAACACGCTCACACACCGAACTAATATTCACAAAAGAACACTCTGATTACTAGGTAGCCGAATTGATATTAAAAAAAGACACAATATTATTAAAATTTGTAGTAAAATTACTAACAGTAACTTAGATACGCCTAAATACTCATGCAATAAAATATTTTGTTCGCTTCAACTTGTGGACAGATGCACATGATTTTATCAATTGTGTTTTATATAATAATTCACCACTGTTATAATTTATATTTAAAATTGTTAGATTTTTGTTATAAGAATAGCCAATGGTTGTTTGTTTTCTTTTAAAAGTAGCGTTAGCCTTTCAATGAAAATTAATGATCAAAAGCAAGAGCTCGTTAAAAGCGGCCTTACTTTCAAAAACAAATATGGTACACTAAAATGAAAAGAACCGTGACCTTGTTGACGAGTGAATGACGAGTGGTATTAATACACATGTTTACAAAATTTAAACTTTATATTATTTCACAAACCTTTTATGTCTTTTTCTCTTTATCATCACAAATCATTTATTTATGTTAAAGATATGCGAGGCCAGTTTTTAAAATATAAATAATTGAATATAATATCATTAAATGTATAATTTCACACACTATTTAACACAAAAGTTGACACAAAATTTAAAAGAAAAGCTTGAATGAATTTATTAGATTATTTTTTATTAAATATGATTATGTAAAATACAATTCTACTGTAAACATTAGGGAAGTATTGTTACAAGTTATTGATAGTATTTTTTCGTGATAATAAAAGTAATACTAAGCAAATAATAATTATTTCCAAATATGTTGACAACATCGACTTTCAGACAATGTTGGCGTTACTGATAGCTTCTGCTAGCTGCTGATAGCTGTCAGGCAAAACCAAAGAAATGGGTTTTTATAATGTATGTATCTATGTTTCATATTTATTCTAACGGATGTTTTTTTAATTTGGTTTAGGATTTTTTTTAATCCTTATCACAAGTATGTACCAACTATATAAGGTAAAAGAGGGAACGTCAAATTATGGTAGTTAGGTCTTGTTCCAATAAAACCGTACTTCAATGGGGGGGGGG
>CABFWB010002742.1:21877-68663 GCA_902151455.1 Timema bartmani | reverse complement strand
ATTTAGAACATTTTACTATAAATCTTTACGCTAAAATGTTATTCAGATTGTGAATAAATAATATTAATTTTTTTTAATAATGAAAGAAATAGATTAAAAACAATCAACAGCTGTATTATAAATTAGAGTTAATTTGAACTCAACGTATCAATTTGACTGTCTCTTATTGCCTTTCTTTACAGAAGATTTTGGTAGGTCTGTATAGAGCTATTTTGCTCATTCACTGTAATTTAGCTAAATTTAGTTATTATGTATTTCCTACTATTTTCATCAAATGTTTCGAAACACTTTAATCTAGCACATTAACAATCTGCCGCAGTCTTGTGTGTATTGTGTAGTTGCAATAAACTTCTTTTTACATCCGACATCCGTCCAAATTTGTTACTTTTTTTTTTATAGATTTAGTTTTTCTGTCCTTTTCATAACTACTTAGGCACTCTTCAATTTCTTGACTATTGTTAATCAATTATAACACAAAAATAATGCCAAAAGGCGCAATCAAACGTGTAACAACACGTAATCCCCAATACACCCACAACAAATATTGATTCTCCAAAACTACTCCATAATCCATATCCACAATAAACCATTGATCTCCATATTATATACCTGGATGGACATGTGTAGATGAAATTTTCGAGCTGTCGGTCGTCTGCATACCGTTGTGAAAAAGAGAAGGAAATTTTAGGGTATCTCTTTCTCTCTTACACCCATATTAGGCAAAATGGCATTTTGACTTCGTTAATTAATATGATTGGATAAATGAGATACATCAATGTGTGATTAGTTAAATGAAATAAAAGTGTTAGTAAAAGCTTTGAAGAGCATAACAAAGTTCGAAACTGGTGAGTTTTTTCCTCTAAACAAGTTGATGTATACTAATTTATAAAATGATTTTTGAAGGAAGCTCGTCCGGAAGGCTTTATCTCGTACTAGAATCCTACTCTATAGTAGTGTTTAAGTAGGATAAAACTCTTTTAGAAGGTACTTTCTGCTTCCATTCTAAATAGCCGTTTATCCCAACAAAATACCAATATTTGATAGTATTCTGGTACGAAATAAAGCCTTATAGATTGTGAATCTTACTAAAATCAGGGTTTAGTAGATACCGTACTTCATACAAGCCTATATCCTAAAGTATCGTTTGAACATAAGACTTCTACACAATGTCTGTCATTAAAACAAATGTACCGGTAATATAGTTTTTAGCTAACTTGTTTCATTATACTTATCAAACTTTCAACATAATATGGTTTCTGAAAACAATATACAAGATATGAGTCAACTTAAAAATAATTGTAATATAATAATACTTTCTACAAGCCTATAACCTACGTGATCGTTTGAACGTATGGCAACTACACAAAGTTTGTCATTCTAACAAATGTAATCAAGTTTCAAGATACCTTATTCATTATATTTATCAAACTTTCAATAAAATATGGTTTCTGAAACCAATATATACGCTAATAGCCAACTTTAAATATAAGTGTAGTCTTGGCAGACTGTAACATATTTAAATATATCAAAGATTGTATTCGTATTTGTAGAGTACTACCTGTAAAACTGAATTGTATATCCTTTAATGTAAGTGATTTTTCAGGCAAATGTGCTATAATAATTCATTATTTTCAAACCATAACACTTTTATTGTTCAGATACATTTTTTCGCATAAGAACATTGAAAGAAACAGTTACATCTCCCCCCCCCACAACGAAGCAGACGATAAACTTGAGCGTCATGTTTTGGATCTTGGCAATGCGTATGTTTATGTCCATCCAATATAATATAGAGAACACTGCAATAAACTAACCGTTTATGACCAACATTAGAGATCCACATATAACTATTGATCTCTATAATAAAACTGTTGGAGTAATGGACATCTGCGGCTAAGACTTTCAAGCTGTCGTCTGCACACCATTGAGTAAGAGAAAAAAACTTTCGGGTATCTCTTTCTCTCTTACATACATACAAGGCAATGCGGCATTTCAACATCTTTCGCTAATTTTTATGAATATATTATATATATATATATGTATGTATGTATGTATGTATGTATGTATGTATGTATGTATATATATGTATTATTAGTTAAACGAAATAAATAGGTTAGTAAAAGGTTTGAAGAGCATAACTAAGTTCAACAATCATGACTTGTTTCTTTAAATAAGTTGATTTAGGCTAAAATAACATTACTTCCTACAAGCCTATAAGCTAAATGGTCATTTGAATATAAGACTTCTACACAAAGTTTGTTATTATAACAAAAGTAAACAGGTTTTAGTGACCTTATTTCATTATAGTTATCTAACATTAAATATAATATGGTTTCTGAAAGCAATATCCAAGCTGAGAGCCAACTTTAAATATATTGTAATATAATAATACTTCCTACAAGTCCTGTAACCTAAATGATAGTTTGAATGTAAAACTAGTACATAAAGTTTGTTATTCAAACACATGTAATTAAGTTTTAAGCTGCCTACCTTATTTCATTATAGTTATCAAACATTAAATATATTATGGCTTCTAAACTCAATAGGCTGTACAAGCTAAGAGCCGACTTTAAATATACCTATTGTAATATAGTAATAATTCATACAAGCCTATAACCTAAATGATAATCTGAATGTAAAGCTACTACACAAAGTTTGTCATACAAACGAATGTAATTAAGTTTGAAGCTACCTTTTTTCAATTTTAGTTATTGAACTTTAAATAAAATATTTTTTCTTAAACCACTATATAAGCTAATAACCAATTTTAAATATATTGTAGTTTTGTTAGAATGTTACCAACATGAGCGCTAAGCCTCGTTTATTATGTAACAAGTTGGACCCAACATGTTGGGAGAAAAGACATGTGGAAAAGTAAGCTGCGTTTACTGTCGTCAACTTGTTGGACCAACATCCTGGGTCCTCAACCTTTTTTTAATCAGTCTACACATTTCTATCTATGGGTAACAACGTATTACTTGCCGTCTCTTCATTTATTGTGTTGACAGGAAGTGTACTCTTGCAGAAAAAGCCAAAACATAAAAAAAAACTGTAGGGGGTTCAAAGTTTTTTTGGCTAAACGTCGAATTGAAGGTGTGTACATGGGAATAATGAATAACCTACATTCGCAAAGTGGAGTTGATAGCTTTGTACACATCTAACACCACAAATAATAGAATACTGTTGATATAAATCAATTAGTTTAACTGTATTAGCCTTGTTCCATTGCATGATCACAAAATTATGCAAGCCCCGATTTTAAAAGTAAAAAACAATCTGAAAATAAAACACGTGCTTCGCCAAGGTTAAAGACTGAGTCAACTCGATAGCGCAAGCTAACTCAGCCAACATGTTGGGTTGGTCGTTTATTATTTCCAACAAATGATCCAACACAACCCAACACAACTTGTTGGCTCTGACTGGCTCTCCCAACACCAGCATGTTGTATTACAATATAAACGAGGCTTTAGCTACATATTTTAATATATCAAAGATGTTATTCTTATTTGTACAATATTACCTTTAAAACTGAATTGTATATCCTTTGATGTAAATGTATCTTCAGTCAAGTGGGGTATAATACTACACTATTATTTAAAAAAACTTTTATTCACCAGACACACGTTTTTGCTCAAGAACATTGAAGGAAACCGTTAAATCTGTCCCCTCGCTAGCAAGCAGATTACAAATTTTAGCGTCACGATTTGGTCCGTTGCCAGGGGTGTGTTTATGTCCATCCAGTATAGTATAGAGATCACTGCATAGAACCAAATATTAATTAGTTCGAGAAAATATCATAGACCTTCATTGGTGAAAATAAATATTGTTAAAATATACACAAATCATGCATAACTGCATCAAAGCAAGCACGATTACCAGTTGGCTCTCCTCTTTTTTCCCTTGATACACAGTGACCTTCTCCGTTCTTTCATTGAATACAGAAATGAAAAAGCAGCTGCATTACCGTGACCATCCTCATTTTTGCAGTGGAACTTTATTTGTAAAAAAATCCCTCCCTTAGATATACACTATGGTAGTACCAATTAATTTTTTTTTAAGGTGGCATTCCTTTTTTTCCCTGTACCCTTCATTTGTGAGATTTGACATTTCCATATTTTACTGCAGAGGTTATGATTATTCAGTTATATGTAATTTTATAATGCTTAGAAATAATGTTATTTGTGTATGGCAAATGATATTTCCATCAATTTAATCAAACCGCTATAAGTAAACCAATTCAAAATCTTGTGGTTTTTTTTTCAAGTATAAAGGTTTTTGCAAGTTCATTGGTTTTAATCACTATTAAAATACCTGTTATATTTTCAACTGAATTAAAATTCAAGTATTTGTATTTTAATTTTTTTTTCTAGACAAAAGAATACACTGGGGCTAAGTGTAAGAAAAGGGATTGGCCTTTACTTTAACCTAATAAATTATTATTACTATTATTATTATCATTATTATGCCTGCTACATGAAAATACATAGTATTGTATTAATATGTTAACGGTAGTGCGCGTAATTCAGGAAGTCTATAAAATGCCTAGATTTTCTATATAATGCCAGAGTGGTTTTGGCAAAGTATGAAACTAACCTAACCTTACCCCACCTTACCTAACTACCCTATTCTAAAATAACCTAGCCTGACCAACTTAAATACTAGGAATTAGGTGAGCCTGCAAGAAAATGGCGCAAAACTTACATAGAACTGGATAAAATAATTGATAACATATTATGGGGCTTCAAAAAGACAAGGGACTGAAAAATTGTCAGAGTACATAGGTTTATAGAAATAATTAACCAGTTTTAAACTTGACAATACATGTTATAATCACTAAGAACATGACTCAAATGATACACAAATCCATAAGCATAGATACAGATCAGCTAAAAAAATAAAGACACATTTAACAGTGGTACCAACCTAAACTAGAATATCCCAGCCTAAGATTGCCTATTTAACATTCTTCCTCAATTCTACTACAACCACTAAAG
Organism: Timema bartmani; assembly: GCA_902151455.1. NCBI lineage: Eukaryota > Metazoa > Arthropoda > Insecta > Phasmatodea > Timematidae > Timema > Timema bartmani. The sequence goes on along the minus strand of CABFWB010002742.1, from coordinate 63,669 downwards.
TAGGAAAAATGTCCTACATGTACCCTCAAATACATACAAATAAACTCAAGTGAATCAGCATTTAATTAAACCAATATAATCACAAAAATGCTCAAATTTGTTTCCAAACAATCTCTTTGTCAGAATGTCAGCACATTGTTCATTTGTCTCCAAATAAATCACATCAATAACACCATTTAGATACAAATCACGAACAAAGTTGTATTTGACATCAATATGAATTAGTTTTCGATTTTCCCATTTATCCAAACATCTTATGCAGTATTGGTTGTCCTCATACAACTTGGTGGGTCCAAGAATGATCCCAAAGGCCTATATTTGTCTCCTCAACCAGAGTAGGTTGGATGAGGTGGTTGACAGGGACTCTGGGTACCTAAGTGATCCGTTTGAGCGTATGGAAACTACACGAATTTTGTCATTCAAACAAATGTAATCAAGTTTTAAGAAACCTTATTCATTATATTTATTGAATTTTCAATATAATGTGGTTTCTGAAACCAATATACAAGCTAATAGCCAACTTCAAATATAAGTGTAGGCTTGGCAGACTGTAAACAACATGGATGATAGCTATTATATTTAAATATATTAAAGATTGTATTTGTATTTGTTCAGTATTACCTGTAAAACTGAATTGTATATCCTCTAATGTAAATGATTCTGCAGGCAAGTATTTTCAAACAGTAACACTTATATTCATCAGAGACATGTTTTCGAATTAGAAACCGTTTAATATTTCCCCACACAATTAAGCAGACGATAAACTTGAACGTCATGCCTTGGTCATTGGCAATGCGTATGTTTATGTCCATCCGTATAATATAGATATCACTGTATTTAACTGACACTTCGTCATATTCCTGCACCTTCTAATGGGAAATAGTTTGACTTGTTTCTATATATTAAAAGTAGTATCCATTGGGCTGTGATTTGAAGGCATTAACAATCAAGAACACTGTGAGATTGCATTCTCTTGCTCTCTGCAAGGCCGTAGCCAGCCAATAATTTCGCAGGGGGTTTGGTGGGCACATCCTCCAATTGCCGGAGGCTAGAAAAAATTATAAATATTGAACACATATAGAAGCTCTCTGAAGTGATTTTTATGGTAACACAGCCCCTTAATTTGTATTTGTACCTTAATTTTGATATTGTTTGTACCATAAATAAAGCCAAATATACTTTGTTTATAAAATTTCAGGGGGGGGGGTTTAAACCCCCAAAACCCCCCCTTGACTACGGCCTTGCTCTCTTGCCTTGTTTCCTTTATGTAATGTTAATATGTTATGTGGACTTCTCACTAGTTAGTGTCTAAAAAACTAAAGTTACACCCATTACCTTTAATTTATTATTTTCCAAGCTATACTGTATTTACAAATCTATCCATTGGGCTGTAATTTGAAGGCATTAACAACCATGAACACCGCGATATCGCATTCTCTTGCTCTCTTGTCTTGTTTCCTTTATTTAATGTTATTATATTATGTGGGTTTTTTGTCCATTGCTTGTTATTATAATCTTACAGATGTCTAGGTCTTATTATTAATTTAAAAATGAATTCAAAGCTACAAGGTGAAACCAGAACTTCATATTTGATTCGTTTAGCAACTGCAGGCTACAAGTGTTAATGACTTTGAATATGAAAATATTAGGGCTGAAACAAGTTTCAATGACTACTTCTAAGCAAACTAAAGTATATGAGCACTACAGATAATTTGCACACAAAGGTAATTTTTTATAATAATAGTGATAGTATAATCAATAAGTTATGAGGCAATATAGACTCTTTACTTATATTGGGAAACCGATTTGCTTTAGGCTTACTTGAAATCTGTGCTATTTTTTCTACATTGGCAATGTATGCAAAGGCTTATGTTACAACCAATGTTGCATTATCATATTTATCAAAATAATTTCTTTATTATTTACTGGGATTATAATTAATTTAATTTGATACAAAATGGTGGCCTTCCTTAACCTAATCTTTAGTCAGTGTCGGCTCGTGCACATGAGCTGCGGAGCTGCAGCACCCCCAACTTATTCTGCATAATACAAATATTTTATTTTATTTTAGTTCATTCAAAACACAACCCAGAATAATATATTATATTATATCATATTATATTAAAAAATATTTCAGAATTTTTAGTTTTCTCGGACCGTAATTATTTTGTTGTTTTGAGTGGGAGGTTTTCATGAATTTAAGGCTAGTAAAGCGATAGGCGCTGCAATTCACGCAGAACCCCTTGTCTAGTAGTGGTGTGTATAAGCAGAGGAGGGGAAGTGCCCGAGCGGTAACATTGGATTGGAGCTTCAACTTTTGCAGATCCTCTTGACAGCCACAGTCTAAATTCAAACTGAATCGCGTGAACAACCATTTTGTATTTTGAATTCTGTATTTTCGTGTGTTTAACTGCTTGTCAAATGAGTGCAGAAATTAATACTAAAACTAGAATGTTATTAATTTACTATCAATTAATATTTCTCGATCAAGATTAATTAGAAAATTTTAAATTAAAACCAAAGGGCCTCCTTTTACAGTAATTTTGATGGTCAATGCGTTTATCCAAACATAAATTCATAGTAATTGGTTGCCATTCAAAAGTAAAATGCATTTTAAGATACAATATTATGAGCCACTAAGTTATAACTAGAATATATTTTATAATTCGCATTTAATTTATTATCAAAATAATATTTATTCTAACTAAAGAATCACCGACTTTACTTTTTTAATTGTATATTGATATGTTTATGATATGTTGATGTATCTGCTTATTTTTGATATAATTTCATAAATAGAAAAAATTGTTTTGTCTTTTACAACTAATGTCATCATTGTTATTATGTTGTTTTTTTAAGTAGAACCCCTACAATCCACAAATACAAAACAAAATCATATTTTATATAGAGACTAAGCTAAAAAAAAAAGTATATTTTTTAACTCAGGCAATGTCACTGTCTTGAAACCATTCATTTAAAATTTGTATTTCGTAGAACTACCTTTTTGCTAATAAGTCTTAAAAGTTAATTAATTTTAGGAAATAAATTAAGTTATAAAATGTTAAAGAAAAACATTACTAAACATCCCGCCAAATGACCCCTATAAATTCCATCTCAATCTTCCCTCCCCTAGCCTCTGCGGTCCCACCCAAGCAGCACTCCCAGTGTTAAAACACACGAGCTGCCACCGCCTTTAGTTTAGTATTTGTTATTTTCTTTAAGGCACTAATTGAGACTAGGACAAACTACAGCGTGATAGAAATAGGACAGTCTACCTCAAATATACATGAAACATTTAACAATGCTAATTTAGAGAAGATTGATGAATTGGTTTAAGCTGATGATGTTCAAGCAGATCCAGATTATGTGCCATTTACGTCTTCAAACAAAGATAATGAACCTAATGATGACTCTAATGGTGGACCTTTATTAAATCAGCTAAAGGAAACCAATACAAATATTGTTTAAGTACTTCCACTTAAACAAACAAATTCCAGTCTTGTTGAATCCCTTAGAATGTTCAAGGAGACGTCTCAGAGACTTTGGCTCTTAGGCTAAAAATTCATCAAAGATAAAAAGAAATACAGGGAAACCCTACACAAGTGCTTCAGGCAAACTTGTTGGAAGAAGTGTGAAATCTCCCTGATCTGAAAAATTCAACTTAAAGTGTCCTGATAAAATTTCCAGGGAAAATAGAGAAAATATGCACCAAAGATATTGAAACATTGGCAGTGTGAACAGAGATACTTTATACTGCAACACATGCAACCAATCACACCGCCTTACAGATCAACGGTACCATATAGCAAAATATCTAACAATTATGGAGGTTATTTTGCAATTCAAGGGAAGAAAAACAAGTATGGAAAACGTTTTTTATGAAGACTTTGGAAATAAGTAACCAAGTTATTTTTACCACGACTAAGAAAAAAATGGTGAGGATGTTGTTGAGCAAGTTGGTCGGGGTCGGCACGATAAGTATGGCAAAGGTTTGGATCCAGCGGTGAAAGATGGTATTAGAAAACACATTGAATGCTTCCAGAGCATCGATTCACACTATTGCAGAGCACGAACACAGAAAAATTACATTGATGCGAGTCTAAATATTTCATCTATGTACAGAATGTACAAGAAATTATGTTTTTCAAATGAACGGGAAGCAACAAAGCAGAGTATATATCAATATATTTTCAACATAGAATATAACATTGCCTTTTATCAACCAAAGCAAGATCTATGTAGTTCTTGTGAATATTTTAAGAACCTATCTGATGAGTCTAAAGTTGAGAAGAAATTCGAATACGATGACTATATATATAAAAAGATGTCCAATTGGCAAATGAGGACAAGAAAACTTGTGTTTGTAGTTTTGACTGTACCATGTGATGACTTTAATCAATTTCACTACAAATGAAGATTTTCTTGGTGTAACTTTACAATTTATGATATAGTAAACAAATTAGGACATTGCTATTTATGGAACGAGTCTATTGCTAAGAAAGGTGTCAATGAAATTGGTAGTTGTTTTTACAAGGATTTAAATGAATGGCCAGCACAAAGTGATATATTTTATTCTGACAACTGTTCAGGCCCAGAATAAAAACAAATTTATTGCCTCTTTGCTTTTGTACTTAGTTTAAACTCTTAGTTTTAGGTAAATTCCTCAAAAGTTTCTTGTACCACGGCACACTCAGAATGAAGTAGATGCATGTGCTTATAGTAAAAGAGAGCTCTTAAAGGGGGTGCAATTTATGTGATAGCTAATTTGGTGTCTATTTATATGTCTAGCAAAGAAAACGGGTCTACCCTATGAAACGGTTGAATTGGATGCATATAACATGTGTGACGTAAAATCCTTTCAAATTAAAATTAGCAAAAAATTTAAAGTTAGTGAAGAAGGGGATAGAGTAAAGTGGAGGGGCATGTGTACTATTAAGGTTGAAAAGACGTTTCCAAAATCAATATTCTACAAAACATGTTTTTCACAAGAAAACTTCATATGAATAGATTTGAAATTGAAACGAGAAGTCATCAAATGCTATCATACTAAAGAAAAATTGTCCACCTAAGATGCTATTTATTCTTGAAGAAGCAAAATATACTTTCTATAATTATGTTACAGCAATGCGATATCAAAAATGTATTATTAGAATTTCTTTGAAACCAAGTACCTTCTATAGATTCAGATAAGCGGAAGCTTGTTGAAGATGAATCTGTTGGTTTTATGTATTAAACAACGCTGTTGGTTTCATTTACTAAAACATCATTATGAAAAACAACACTTTTTATCTTGCATAAAAATAACAAATATTTATGTCGTTGCTATGATAACACAGAGCAATAGAACTCGTGTTTGATAATGGAACAAAGATCATGTTTATTTACAATACACAACAGAATCCATGCTGTGCTTTTATTACAATTTTTTTAACAAATGGTACCTAGTGGAAAGAAATAGTAAATTGTCGAAGAGCTACAGTTTTGGTGTAGGGAAATTTAAACTAAGCAAACAACATTGTAATAATTTTATGACTAACCAAATTTGATATCTTTAGTTTGGAGGATTGTTTACTATCCATGTATAGTTTTTAAATCACAAAATGTTTCATAATCAGTAGGCCTACACCATTATTAAGATAATCTAAATTTTTACTGTTTTGAATTTTTTAAATAATAAAAAATTATTAATTTAACTAAATTAATTGAACAAAATAAGCTGTGATTTTAGTTTAAAAGCAAATTCTTTATATATTGTAATTTCGTTTGAAAATTTTTATAAGACTCTTAAGCTTCAAATCATAATAAAAAAGTAGTAAAATAACGCACATGCTCAGTTCAATAGGAAACAACTAAAAAAATATATATATCCGTATACCATAATATAAAATATATCTAAAGAACAACGTAGATTATGTATAGAAAGTTTCAACTCCATGGATTAAAAATTGTATTTTTCACATTTATAATAAGTTTTCAAACATGAATATATCTGAGCTAGAAATTCGGAGATATTGCTGTATTGAAATGGGATATCATTATGTAAACTTCTTACTTAGTTTCACTATATGAGTTTTTCTTTTCCGGTTTTGTTGAGGCTTCTTTCATAAATAAACAGACAGCAAACCTTTTTTTTTATTATTATTTTAGCGCCATCTGCTTTGGAGTGTAGTTTTTTTTAATTATTTGGAGCTTAATATTATTTATTTATGTTCTTGGACGCAGTTGCGGATTTATCAACAGACTGAGTAGGCTGGAGCCTAGGGCGGCAGATTTTAGGAGCGGCAAAGTTGGGGCCAATTTTTTGTTTTTTTTTTCTTACAGAAATTAAAAAGATTCATATTTATATACCTAAATGTTATTAGGTCCAAACAAACAATTCAACATGTAATATGTTTCACCACTTAGATAATATTTTCTACAATTTGCGTAGTCACGTTTGGTTGCGGCGCGGGAACGAGTGACATGACCGTTCGCTAAGTGTGTCTGGCCGAACCTGACTGCACGAGCGCGGCGTGGTGCGCCGGAGCCGAAGCGGGGTCGTGCTGTAGGCATACGCCGCGTGGTGTTGGTGGCATTTAGTTCAAGAGAGATAGATATAGAGGGGCGATACAAACGGGGAAGTCCCTACCCGTATTTACTTCAAAAATTATTTAATTACGTTTACCGAATGTACATTATTGTGTAAGTAGTATTAAGGCATACCTTACTTGTGCAATCTTAACTAAATCGTTGGATTGTAAAAATAATCTAGGAACTGACACATTGTAGAGGTCGGTAGGGGCGGAAAAATTTGAATAGCCTACTGGCGGCAAATGTGTAAATCCGCCACTGCTTGGACGATTAGAACATCTGGCTGTCATTTAAGGAACTAACTTTCTCACGCGGAAGAAAAAGGATTTGCTGCAGTGTTGCCAACTGTACGATCTGGATGTACTATCGCTAGACTTTAGACTTGGCAACACTGATTTATTGTGAGAAAGTGGCAATCGCCAGTCGGTACACATAAGCGTTAAAAGCACTGTTTAAATGAACGGTGCCTAATTTGTTTTTAGATTGCTAAGCTGAAAAGTATTTTTGTATGTTTTGTTATAGTAACATATTTTTTAAGTGCATGTTTGATTAATTTTTATATCCGTTTGGTCTTTTTCACAAAATAAATTCCTTTCAAGCGAAAAGTTACTTGTGTAGCCATGACAAGTGACTGATTTAGTCACGACGACTGAAAGTTGTAAATTCTGTCGCATGAAATATATTTTGAGGGCAAAGGGGGTGAATGAGGGAGGAAACAGTGAATTTCCTAACTCTAGATCAGGGGACCCCAACCCTATGCCCGCGGGCGCCATGGCGCCCGCCGAACCTTTTCCGTCTGCCCGCCACTTTTTGACCACAGCTGAAAAGATCTTGACTAATAATTTTAATTTGTCACTTTTACGACAAAAATCATATTTGTGCTTATCTCCAGATATGCTGTTCTCAGGAAGTTGGTGATTGAAAGCCTCTTTTCAATCCCTCCGTCTCATTCTTCTTTCTTTGCCGGCTCATTTTCAAAGTGTACTTTATTACTCGGAACTATCATTCTACTCACTAATAGCATGCTAATACTTCCTATTTCCTTTGTAAATATCTTGGCATGGATCTAACCAGCTTTGTTGCCGAATAAACACAGAATAAACATATATTTTAAAAATGTACCTAAGCACCAGAATGGTGGTGAGTAGTTAAATATTTCCTTGTGTATTTATTTTGGTCTTGTTAAAATCATAAATAAAGCAGTTTTTTAATTTATTTATAGACATTGACTTTTGGTTTGGTGAAAATGGTTTCAATTGTTTAAACTGGTTTTGTACTAACTTTGCGTGTGTACCATTAGCGTTATTTTATATACGAATTTAAAAAATATTCTTTTAAATTTTAAACTCAATTTTTTTAATATGTATTTTTGTGTGTGTTATTTGCATTATGAATTATGTTCAGCTATAAATTTATTTGAAAAAGTGATTGGTGCCCGCCGCACTACCGTTAGTTTTGAATGTGCTCTAAGGTACAAAAGGGTTGGGGACCTCTGCTCTAGATGTTCTGAAATTAGAAAAATGACCAGGTGACAAGGGCAACGTTGAAAACAACGTGATTCTGGGGGGGATATAACTTAAAAGGAATACTACACAAAGCTGAATAATATTGAAGCACTCACTATCCAAAGATAAGATATTCTTATATAGGCCTTACAAGTTTGTTTGTGGTCATTTGTAACTATTAATACGTCAAAAGTAAAATAAAAATATTTCAACTATTTATAAGTGGTAGATATTACACTAACTTGTGTTGTGATTTTTGTAAAATCAATTTTAAATTAAATGCTGAAATGCTCATTTTTTACATCACAACTTTGAACTAATCTAATGTAAAAATATACTAACATATTTTATTTAAATTTAAATAAGCTAATCCTGGGGAAGGATGGAAAATAACATAATGCAAAAAAAGTTATTTAAAATGCTCCTCAATTGGAAAGTTTAAGCAAAAATTATGCTCCACTAGAACTGATTTGGAGTAGATCTCCCCATGAAGATTTTTTAAATTGGGAGTCTTGTTCTAGAAGCTATTTAAAATGTTTATTTCCCGGGAATTTTTTGAAAATGCTATACCTTTAGATGGTGTTAAAAGTGTTCTTCCCCTAACACATTTTTTGGAAAGTAGATGCATTTATAATTTTTTTAGAGTGGTTCTTTCTTGGAAATTTTTTAAAGAGGTTAGAAGTTATTTTGGGCTTTTTTACTTTCTCATATTAATAGAAAGTATTGTGATATATCGAAAAAATGGATCATTTTATTTTTCTGCCTGCCCCCATGTCTGTATGTCTCTCTGTATGCCTGTCTATACCTGGCCACGGATTTTAAACGGGTAATAGATTTTGTTCAAACTTGCTATTTAGATTTTATAGGGCTATACCATAATTTTTTTTTAACCTTAGCTCTTTAATTAAGGGTGTTTTTTTTTTAGTTCTCGAGTGTTCAAAAATGGCTCCAGCCATTTTGTTTAGTATGCAAATGATGGTATTTGTTTGAGAAGATAAATAGTCATATATAATTGGTTTTTGGATGGCAATTCGTTGAAGGGTGACTGATTTTTCATAGACTTTAAATGTTTTTAAAATGGCTCTAATGATCTTGTACGAAATGGGTATCTTGTTAGTGTTTCACGTAACAAATAACGCCGTTTACTCTTTTTTGGCATAAAAACTCATTTATGGGTAGTTTAATGATAACTAATTTTTCAAAACTGGAAATATTTTTAAAATGTTCCTAACGATTTGGTTCCAAATGGGGTTTTGAGAGTGTTTGACACGATAAAGAAAAACTATATATACTTTATTTGGGGAAAAATTTGATAAAAGGTATTTTACTGAGTAATTTTTGAAAACTTGAATTAATTTTAAATGGCTATAATGATGATGATGATGATAATATTAATATTAATAGCCTTTATTTATTTGGCGAAGTTAAGATGTTAGCCTTCTCTTCCATTTAACCAGCGTTGAATACAACATACACTATTATATTTATATAAAAACAAACTAATTTTAATAAAGGAATATTCAAATAAGTAGAAAAACATTCATACACTCATTAAAAGATCAAGTAGTTTCAAGAATTCAGTTTAGCTTGTTAGACAAGATAAATTGCTTAACCGCACGCTTGAAGGGAATTTTAGACGTTATGTGACAAGTGGAGTTATCTAGTTTCTTCCAAGCCTGTGAGGCCAGGACAGTAAAAGAACGAGCATATGTTTGAGAATAGACATCTGTATAGTGGATCCTTCACCTCTGACCAGATGTGTATTAATCACAACTTGTGAATGTGAGGAATGCCAGGCCTCCACCGTGGTTCGGATCCTTCCTCCATTTCATCTCACAATCACCCTACCATTGCACATTAGCGTAAGTGTGTATAACCCGAACGGGTAGTAAGACGCGATGATAATAATAATGTAGAGTGGATTCTGATTTAGTAATACAGGTGTGTTTATACTTAAGAAATAGTAAATGTGAGCAGAGGTATCGAGGATAAGATGTTGATAATATTTTGTGAAACAATACTAATAGTGTAGCCTTCACCTTTCATTTATTCTTAACCAACCCAGTTTATTAAAATACTTAGAAATATGGTCATGCCGTTTTAAGTTAAATATTTATCGAACACGTGTTTTGCTTAGAAGTTTATCTGGGGAGTGTAATGACATGAACCTAGGTTATATATATATAAGATATATATATATATAAAAGATATATATATATATAAAAGATATATATGTTGATTAATTTAATTTTTTTTAACATAGGTTTTAAACATATATAGATTAATCTTATATATAAAATAGCAATTATACATAAATAGTAAATATATAAAATATATATAATCTATTTTAAACATTGTTGTGGTACTATATTTGATTATGTTTATGCATGGTTTGTCAGAAAAATACTAAATATTTAATCAACCCTATTTTAAAGATCCATTAAGCTGCCTTCCACAATATGAGCCTCAACAGAGTTAATACTTACACTTTGTTTAACCTGAAAGTTTTTAATGCTGACAGAAAAAGAGTTTAAAGAAGTAAATAATTATATATATATACATCCTAATAGAATTAAAAATCTGGAAATCACAAACCACTTTGGTCAAAAAACCAACAAGTGTGTTCAAATTATAATTATTATTCTAATGTGAAATTGTACCAATTTGTTCATTTGTCAAAAGTGTCAATAAGTATTAACTTACCCTTTTGGCTTTACATTTCTGGCTATGTTTTTATTCAAGGCAATCACAAATAAGCCAAATGTTAGTAACATTATCTTTGTGAAAGTTTTCTTTTTGTGTGAGAAAAATTTAAATTGCCAAAATTAGGCCATTTCAGTTTTCTATTATTTAATAATTACAAATGTATATTTTTAATACTTATAGTTACCAAATTGATGGTAGAAGTTGTATGTTTCTATATATGGTTTTTGAATTTACTAGGGAAATTGGGGAGAAGGGGGCACTTAACATAGTTTCAAATCCCCCCCCCCAAGATAAAAACAAGGGGGCCTGAGCCCTGCAGATCCTCCTGTTCTGGAGCCCCTAGGTATATTGCTATCCAGATCTTCTATCGCGTATAGTTACATTTAAAGAAATAAACCATTTTATAGAAATCTAGCTGAAACGTTAATTAATCAAATACACAAAAACTATTTATTATTTAGACAACCTGCAAACATTATGAGTGACACATTATGAATGGTTGTGCTGTCAAATCACATTTTGAATGCCCCTGCTTCTGTAAGATCACTGGCACAGCCTAGACAATAGCTACACCACTGCTTGGTCATGTCAAAATAAAAGGTTAAACAAAATAAAAAATATTTTGAAATATAAATACACAATGTCTAAAGATGAATTAAGATGTAAAAAAATAAAATAAACCATTTCAATTGGTTTCTTCAAAGTTAACAAAACGAGGATAGCTCGGCTTTGACATAATTATAAATTCTACAATGTCTCTTTTTCAATAAAAAATCAGTGGAAAAATTTTAGTTATGAGTTTTTTTTAAAGCTCAAAGTTCTTCAAATATTGGTTTATTTTCTACTATCTTACTAAATATGTGATTTATACAAACAAGCACAGTATTATGTTAGTGTAATATTAACATCTCACTTCTATATTTAAAAAATATTTTATTGTTAAATATATTACAATATTTACATATTAAATAAGTATATGACCTACTTTCCAACTGAAATTGACTAGAAACAATACTGGAAACACTTGATTGAAACTCTATGTTTAGTTTGTACCATACTTGATAACGATTTCACTTCACTATTATAAAGCTTTGGTTGAAATTTGTCTTTGTAACTTATCACTCAAGCTATCCCAAATAGGGTTGGATGGTTCTGCTATTGACCCATTTGCTGTTGAAACCAGGTGCTTTTCTTCAAGTATAGTGGCAATAACTTTTTCTGGTGGAACTTTTGGTTTTTTTCATGTTTAAAAAATGCAAGGTATTATACTCACAAAATTATATAAGAGAATAGAGAGCACAAAGGGTAAGTTGAACTGACTCACTCTCGTCTTAACAAACCACTTCTATCTTTAGATACATATTTTTTTCTTTCTTTCTTGGGGATCATGCCAACCATATTTATATAATTTAATCAATCATTTTGACTTTTTTCAATGGCTTTTATACATTTATACATTTTTTTTACATTTAACTTATAATAAAAGTTTTTCTATTAATACATGGCTAAATATAAACTAGCATTAACGAGCAGATTTTAATGCTTTTACAATCAAGATTATGTTAGTTGATTTATATTTTAATAACAAGGATCTTTTTTGAAAGTAATACATAATACTAGTTTATATTATAAAAGCTTCGTGGCTTTAACTTCTTTACAATATATGAATTAAGTCTGTACTATAACGTTCTATTATGATACGATACTAGCGCTTATTTTAATCAAATGTCCGATCACTAGAACTAAAGCTAAGAAGTAGACCTTGGTCTTGAAACCAACAAATAAATTATTAAATAGCCCTGTTGACGTCACTCGCATAATGATTGGCTGGCGAGATCATGTGATACCCTTCAAGTAACGTTCACTTATGCCGGGATTACGATCAACTTAACGTTAACTTAAAGTTAACTTAACGTAACTTAATGTAAAGGACCTCCTCATGTGTTTAAATGGAGGCGATCACGATGCAGTTAACTTAACGTAAGAGATGTCCTGGTAGGTCTTTTACTTTAAGTGAACGTTACTTGAAGGGTATCACGTGATCTATCCAGCCAATCATTATGCGAGTGACGTCAACAGGGCTATTTAGTAACTCATTTGTTGGTATTATGACCAATGTTTACTCTTTAGTGTAAGTTCTAGTGAAACCAAATAATTAAACTAAAATAGGAAAGCTAAATTTATCAAAAAAGTTTTGTAATAGATATTTATAATATCAATTGTAAACTGTAAACATTCACAGATCATCACTGTAAAACTAGTATAAATCACAGATCATACTCGAGAAAGGAGATGTTTGGCTCGAGTTGTTACGTTAAGTTACGTGAATCGTGATCACACATACGTTAAATTAACTTTAAGTCAACTTTAAGTGAACATTACGTTAAGTTAACATTAAGTTGATCATGATCCCGGCATTAAAGTAAAAGATTTCCCAGGACATCTCTTACGTTAAGTTAACTGCAAGTCAAAGTTAAGTTAACTGCATCGTGGTTGCTTCCATTTAAACACACGAGATCTTTTACATTAAGTTATGTTAAGTCAACCTTAAGCTAACGTTAAGTTGATCGTGATCCCAGCATAACATAAATGGCGACCATGAAACGATACGCTTTCTACAACGGTTTTGAACCATTGATATATTCATAAGCATAAAGAAACGGTGAGCATCATGAACCGAGTTGTGATGTTAAAAACAATCACGTGGATGGCGTTTACCAGAACATTGAATGATATTAAAGAAGAGATTAATACTTCGAAACTACATAAAAAGAAAATTAAAGCATTATTTTCCATGCTGGAGAGGAAAAAATGAAGAATTAATAGACCTGGGTCATATAGTATTGGACATGAAATTCGACGCTGGAAGTGAGGATTTGGATAAAGAAACTAAGATGGCGGATGAATATCTACAGACATTCTTGGAGATACAAGTCGGTGTTCGCGAGTTGTTAGAAGCTTCTCAAGAATTTTGTAAAGTGGATTCAGGAAGTGTCGATTTTAATAGTAAGTGTAAATTAAACTTGGCTACCTGCAAAGAATATTTATCACAGTGTTATTCTTCAAAAGAAGTGAAATAAAACATAAACAACGTTTACCGAGTCTTAACTATGAGTGAATTGTTGACTTTATAAATACTTCATAGGTAATTAAAAACCAAAGACTAAAACTATGAGCAAAACATAAACATCACTAAAACAAAAAAAAAAGCTAGACTTCACAGCCCTCTTGATCAACTACAATTACTACATTCAATAGTTCCATGTCCCTCAAATTTATTTCAATTTCTAACATCCTCCCACCTTTAGTTGTGTTGACAGTTACCAACTCAATTTCAAATAAACAAACAATCTTCAACTAAAACTTACATAGGTACAGATTATTTACAGCAAGGATTTGCATAGGAGCTTTACCTCTCGGCCACAACAAGTAACAACCCTTGGATCCTCATTAGGACTAACAATAGTTTTTGCAATCTCATTTACAATACATTTTTTGTCCTGAGAGGACACTTCCAGAGGATACATATGTTGGATTGGTCTCAAAAGTTTACCAGTCGATGTCCTCAGGCGGACCAGACGAACTGCATCATCTCGCCCGGGCAATAACTCTTCCACCCTGGCTAAGGGCCAGTCAAGTCTCTTTGTACTGTTGCTCCCAACAAGCACCACTTCACCAACTGTAATGTTCCTGCAGTTTTTTAATCTTGTCCTTTGCATGAGTTGTCCAAGATACTCGCTCTGGAATCGTTGACGTAGGTCATCTTTTAATTTTTGCTGGTAACGCCTCCTGCTGTTCAAATCACATGTGTTGACATTATAACAATCCAGAACACCAATTGTCCTAATCTCCTGCAAGAACATTGCTGGAGTCAGCGGTATTAGGTCTGAAGGATCATTTGACACATAGGTGAGCCGATGGAGTCAGCGGTATTAGGTCTGAAGAATCATTCGACACATAGGTGAGCGGACGAGCATTAACAACAGCCTCACAATCACAAAGAACTGTAGTCATTTCTTCAAATGAAAGTAGAGCCTTTCCCAATACTCTTCTTAGTAGTTGCTTCATTATATGTACCAACCCACCACCATGAAACTGTAGGTGGGTTGAATTTCCAATGGATACGTTGTGTGGTGCTAAATTGGGGGATCTTATGCCATTCAAGCCTTTCAAATGAATTTGCAGCACCCACAAAATTTGTTCCATTATCACTATATAGCACCGATGGTCTACCACACCTTGCTATGAAGTGACGGAGAGCCTGGAGGAAATCAGGGGTTGATAATGAAGATACCAGTTCCAAATGTACGGCTCAGAACACCGAACATGTAAACAAGCATAGCCAGGCTTTCTGTCCACCTTTAATATACACCGGTCCAGCAAAATCAACACGAGTAATCTCAAAAACTGCAACATCCCTTACTCGATCAGCTGGCAAGGATGTCGGTATACTTATCAGGTTTATTGCATCTTGTCTTGACGCAGCAGTTTTTGACATCACAGGAATTTATCTGGCTGGACCCCTCTACCTAAAAGGTGAAGTTAAAGCATGGATCTGTGTTTTCACATGTGCTGTTTATAGAGCTGTGGATTTCGAGCTAATTACGTATATTTCCACATCAGCCTTCCTACAAGCTTTGAGACTTTTGTAGCTCGTCGTGGTAGACCCTCCATAGTGTACTCTGATAATGGGACTAATTTTGTTGAAGCTGCAAATGCCATTAGAGAGGTTGATTGGGAATGCATTTTAAGTTACAGTACAACAATGCAAATTAAGTGGAAATTTAACCCTCCAACTGCCGCTTGGTGGAGTGATTAGTGGGAAAGAGTGACAAACGGTTAAAAAACTGTTGAGAAAAGTTTTGGGGTGAGCTGCCTTGAAATACGAAAAAATGTCCACTATTTTGTGTGATTATGTGTGTGGACAACCTAGAAAATTCCAGGAAAAAATTGGAAAAATGAGAAATTCCATAACATTTCCAGGCCTGGAAGAAACATTTTAAAATTCCAGATTTTTTTTCAGGACGCATAGGAACCCTGTTTAAAGCTTGATTGTGTTATTAATGCAAAAATTGAATAGTCCATGCACTTTACTGCACACTTTAATCAAACACGTTTCTGGCACCCTAAAGTGCCTACAACTTTACGGGCACCTAAGTACACCTAGAGCTACCTGTTGGCCACTTATGAAAGATGTGTTTCTATGGCAATGAAATTGATTTTTGATAATGTTTTGTCTATAAGTTCGTTCTACTGTCCCTGTAATGAATAAAATCAAGTATATACTTGAAATTAATTATAAAAATATGGTATTGGGGGCGGTGGTGATAAAAGTAAAAAGGATAAATTCATAAATTTAATTTACTGTTTATGCCTAATATTATTTGCTAAACAACCACCAAAAGATTCGTCCATCATAATTTTTATAAATAGGATCAAGTTTGTGAAGTTTTTCAACTACCGTTATCTTAATATTATTTTAAAGCATAAATACACAGGTCAATAGGGCTTTAAAAATGTATTTACTTACATGAAGATCTAAAACGAAAATAATTACAGTGAATAGTTAGGTCCGCACCAAAATGTCGACGCAAAACATACAGGGCCACCAATTACCAAATAACATGTAAATGTCTGCATATTTATAGTACCTAATTATCAATGGCTATTATGTATTAATACATTATTTTCCCGTTATTATTCTTACTATATTTATTTAGTATTTATATTTCTAGTTTTACTTATAGGCCTGCATCTTTTTGAAACTAGAAATAATTATTTTTACTTTAAAAAGAGATGTTCGCTCTAAAGAAAGAAATTTATCCAACTAACACAAGTAAATAAATAAATACACAATACAACAAAACAGTTTGGGTAACAGTTAGTATCTTTCTAGTCAGTATAAAATCGTTATTTAGGTAATATAAAATGTTATTTTAACTAACTTGTGCGATAAAGAGCAAGTCATATGTGCCCCTTAGTAAAATGCAGTATAAGGAGTGCAATTGTCCACTTAAAGAGAATTCATACACCATAAAAAATGCTTCCGCCCTTTAAGTCAATGCCAATGCAATTTTCAAGTGCACTTGGCTTGCAAGCACCCTTAGACTACTCAGACACAGCATATATAATTTTTTTTAGTTGTTTTAATTTGCTTTAAAAATTAGATCTACAAAGCAAAACTAGGTTTCACTTCTCATAAACCTAACAACAACTAAATATTTGATATTATTGATAGTTGAATATTTTCATCCTCTAAGAATTGTTGATCAACGATATTATACATATTTTAATAATATTTATTTGTTGGTATTCAAGGAACTGATAAATGTCGATTTTTAAGCCTACAGAACAAAATTACTCAACTAGAAATAAGTGTGTTAGAAGCAAGATTTTTCTTACGTTCAATTTTTCATCATTCTATGATTAGATTATTATTAATTTTCTTTTGTAGAAAAATTTTTAAAACTTGAATTTCATGTTGTCAAAAAAAATTTGATTTATGTGGTAAGGCCCAAATTTGTAAAGCAGATTTGAAATAAATAATTTTGTAAATTATATTGGCTGTTTAAAGTTTGATGAATAACCACAGTATAATATGTATGGGTCATTCTCAAATTGAGGGACAAATAGGAAGTACAAAAATTATAATTTCAGAAAAGTATAATTTATTGCCTGATTACACAAAATTTATTATAGAAGTAAGTAATAATACCAGCAGAGCTTGATTGTACAATTTTCATGTTTGTTTTTTTTAGTTTTACCAAAGTAGTTATTTCACCTAACTGACGTTAGCGAGATGATGAAACCATTTTCGTTACTAAGCAACGTTAGCAAAGTGAGCTATAGTACTATAATACTATAATATGAGTATAAAGTGGCAACCAAACATTGAGGTTAGTTCCTGCCTCCATTTACGTTCAACTGGACTGGTATTGGCTTAGTTATTTCAAAAACTTCAAATGATATTAACGTTAGCGAAGTGATTTGTAATTAACATATTCTATACAATTTACTTGAATTTTGGTACGCTGACCGAATAATAATAAAAAACTTTTTAACTAATGAAATAACAAGAACTAGCAAGTACAACACAACAACAAACTACGGCTAATGGGGAACAGTGGAGCATTCTGGAAGGTTTTAGCACCAAATACAAAATATCGTGTTTGTCCAGTGTGTTACTTGGGGACAAACAAACATTGATCAAAATGTCAAAATTCATGAATGATTTAATGAAATGGATTCTTCAAACGAAAATAACAGTATTACAGAAATATTTTACCATGGTTGTATATTTTTTACTCTTTTTCTTTATTTTTGTACAGAATTTCGATTTTCAAAATTCATGTGTGGGGACAGTTAACCAGGTGATGAAAGGGACTTTTAATAATTATTTGGTCTAATTTGTTTTTAATATCACCATATTTAAATGTTTCTAACAACTTTTATATACTATCTATTACTAAAAAAAACATTTTGTTGCTTGTTTTAAAAATAACAAAATATTTATATCGGCAGGAGACATAAATTGTCCCTCAATTTGAGAATGACCCGTATAATATTTTTCTTATCATTATTAAATATTAAAACTTTGATTTGACTTCACTTTGAACAAAAGAAGTGTACTCTGTACCCGCTTACATTAGAAATAAGAGGTTTTAAGGAGGTTCAAAATTTGAACTGATAAAAGTAGTCGTGACTTGATTACAAAATATAACAATAACAAGTATCCATATTACA
Source organism: Timema bartmani (assembly GCA_902151455.1). Taxonomy (NCBI): domain Eukaryota; kingdom Metazoa; phylum Arthropoda; class Insecta; order Phasmatodea; family Timematidae; genus Timema; species Timema bartmani. The sequence goes on along the minus strand of CABFWB010002742.1, from coordinate 45,145 downwards.
TTCAACACAAGCTTTTCATAAGTTTAATTCTTGTGCCCACACACACATACACACACACACACACACACACAAATAGTGTTTTGTTAATTCTTTTTCTTCTTTTGCTGTTGCACTCCTATCCCAGAGAGCTCCTGAAACCTCTGCACAAGTTGATCCTGCACATTAGGCAATGCAGGAGAATAACGGCTGTATTCCATACTGAACTCTCCTTTACCCTGAGTACTGGAACGCAGCTCTGACGCGTAACCAAACATGTCGTTCAGTGGAACCTAGATACAGACACATCTATGTATTATCCTACATCTAGCCATGATACTGTAAAGTGGTCAGGGTTTTATGCTGGAATTATGAACAACTTAACGTAACTTAACAAAAAGGTTCTCCTCATGTTTTTAAATGGAATCCATCACGATGTGGTTAACCTATCTCCCTTATATTGAGAGTTGTCTTGGGAGATCTTTCACGTTAATTGAACTATAAGTGAAGGGTATCACGTGATATAGCCAGCCAACCACATTAACACTGCTATTTAGTACTTCATCTGTTTTGCAAGTATCGTTACTTCATTTGTTTATAATGGATACAAGCTAGAATATACTAAATTAAATCATGATTGAAGACTAGTATAACATAACACTAAAATAGGAAAAGTATAAAAATTTAACTTCAATACAATTAGTTTGAATAATAAATATTTTATTGCAACGTAATTAAATATATCAAAAGTAAACAATACATATAGTCACAGATAACACTGTTAACATATAGTACATATCACAGATCAACATCTATGCTCTCGAATGCTGATGTTTGGCTCAAGCTGTTATGTAAGTTATGTGAATCGTGATAGCCCACTAATTTATTTACGATGAGTGAACTATAAGTGAACGTTACGTTAAGTTAAAGTTAAGTTGATCATGATCCCAGCATTAGGCACCTATCTCTTGACCATTTCATCTTTAATATATTTGTTTTGACATTGTTTATTTTGTTAATTTAATATTATTCTTGAAACATATAAATTCATTGTTCATAAAACAGGCTAGCAAGTGCCCAGCAGTTATAACATTCAAGAAACTTTACAAACAGTTTATATTTAATTTTACAAGATCTCCCCTCCCCTTAAGTTTATTAGAAATTATGTTAACATTATCAAGATACTGAGAATACCCTACTTAAGGTATATCATTGCTACCCAATTAGTTAGGTCTATTGTAATATGAATAGCCTTCAGCATATAATAGGTGTTAGTCTATTCTAGGCTTAATTTAAGCTGTATTTGTCATTAATAAGTTATTCAGCTAAAATTTTAGTTATAAAAAAGTGTGGGATTTTATGTTAATTGTAAGTAGCCCAAATCATAATCAAAGTTGTAAGCAACATATATTCTAAATTCTAACTCTTTAACTTCATATTTAGCCCTTTAACATTTAAATCTCGTAGTTTTCATTCGTAGAAAGTAATTGTTTGAATATACCTTCATATAAATTTATTACTTTTACTTTTAACTTTAAAGCATAGTGCTTATCTTGTTCCTGAAAGCTGGAGCCTATTTTGAGATGCATGTGTGGCTTCACAGTAGAAAGGGGAGGGTCGATGTGAACCCGATAGCCAATCAGAGTGTAGCTTTAAGTGTCTGTGTTTTTTATATACATGTTAGAGAGAGAAGCGTTGGATGCTCACACACTTCACAAATAGCATACGGACGAGTAGGACATGCTACACATTTTGCTCACAACTATAAGCAATTTGGAGTGATGGAGATAGGTAGGAGTAAAGAGGTTCCACCATGGTGGGGTAACACCCCATGTGGCTAATTGATTTAGAAGGAAATTATAATCAGACAATGGAGTAAAGTTTTGTGCAACTAAGTAGCCCAAATCATAATCAAAGTTGTAAGCAACATATATTCTAAATTCTAACTCTTTAACTTCATATTTAGCCCTTTAACATTTAAATCTCGTAGTTTTCATTCGTAGAAAGTAATTGTTTGAATATACCTTCATATAAATTTATTACTTTTACTTTTAACTTTAAAGCATAGTGCTTATCTTGTTCCTGAAAGCTGGAGCCTATTTTGAGATGCATGTGTGGCTTCACAGTAGAAAGGGGAGGGTCGATGTGAACCCGATAGCCAATCAGAGTGTAGCTTTAAGTGTCTGTGTTTTTTATATACATGTTAGAGAGAGAAGCGTTGGATGCTCACACACTTCACAAATAGCATACGGACGAGTAGGACATGCTACACATTTTGCTCACAACTATAAGCAATTTGGAGTGATGGAGATAGGTAGGAGTAAAGAGGTTCCACCATGGTGGGGTAACACCCCATGTGGCTAATTGATTTAGAAGGAAATTATAATCAGACAATGGAGTAAAGTTTTGTGCAACTTTTTTTTTTTATGTATCAACTGCTAACTTAAGGGTCAATATATAAGTTGTGGTTCATGAAAGTGCTATAACATCTGTATGTCGTAAAATACATCTAAATACAAAAGCTATATTAACCTCAGTAACATATCATTTTGTTATTCCCCTAAATTTCCCCACCCCCATCAGTAGTAAATATCTTCTACGAGTTCCTTTTGATGCTCTACCGCACCCCCTGACTGCTGTGGACCACTCCAGAGAAGCAAGACGGAGATGAAGACTGGAGAATACTGCACTAGTGAATATCCTACATCTAGCTATGATACTTTTCTCTGCTCTAGCGAGTATCTTACATGAGGTCACTGCCACTCACCTCAGCGTACAAGGTGAACCAACCATCATTGCCATCTGTCCCTGTGAGGATACCATGCCTCTTGTTAAGATGACCTATAACAGTCCCCTGGAACTCCTCAGGAGCCGTCACTTCCACCGCCATGACAGGCTCTAGTATCTGCCAGTTACCATTTTCAAACACTGTATAAAAAAAAAGTTTTAAAACAAAAATATATTTATGAAAGTGTAAATAATTTTATTGTTAAGGAATTGGAAATAGTTTTCAATTAATTTATATATACAGGGTGCCCACCATAAAACTCCCAACACTTTGAAAGTTTATTATTTTCTCATTTAAGGTTGTAGAGTTGTGATTCGGGACAGAACGGAAACAAAGACTCACAAAGTTTGCATGAAAATATTATATAATGCATCAGAGCTGCAGTGACACTGCGGTCAATTATTTTCTAAAATGATGACTCTTAGCGAGTGAATATAGGTTGTATGGTGACATGCAGAGACAAAATCGGTCACTTGGTTGCTGCAAAGTTTCCACTGTGTCTTTAATAAGACCTTTCGACATTCAAGAATATCAAGAAGTGGTGCGATCAGTTTTTAGGACTGGTAGTGTGAACATATACACGGCAATCTGAAAGTTAATGTGTAATGTTGTCTCATCCACATGCTGATTGTTGAATCGCTTTTATTGGCTGGCGTGATATACCTGGATATGCTTCAGACCACAGTATCAGCCAAGCATAGTTTTTCAGCAGAGCGATGTCCCACCCCATTGAAACTATGATATCCTAGATCTCCTCTGGATAATACATTCCCCAACTGTGGGATAGGTTGTGATGTCCAATTCCCTGGCACCCACGTTCCTCCAACATTACCCCATTAGATGTATTCTTATGAAGGTATGTCAAAGACAAAGTGTACTCTATGAAAGCTACTAGCATAATGGAGTTGAGACAGACCATAACAGATTCCATAAACTCTGTCGCAGTAGGCATGTTGCAGAACACATGGCATCAAATTGACTAAATACTAGACATTCTTCGTGCCACCAGAGATGCCAACGTGGCACTGAACTAAGCTGACTTATCAGAAACTTTGTTAGTTTTACCATAATTCTTATGTTTAGTAATGGTTCTGTAAAATATATTTCCATTCAAAATGTATGTACTTAAAATGTTGGAGTCTTATGGTGGGCACTGTGGTTTAAAAATGACAAGGAAATTGCAGCCAGGACTTTAAGCTTGTCAGGCCAGTGAAATATCCAGTCATCTACCCATGTTTACGGACATTCAATGTTAGCTCCAGGACCTGATTAACTCTATCCTTAATAGTTTTTATTGTTGTTTAGACTCTAGATAGTATAAATTACACAAAAGAAGCACTCAGAGAATCAATATTAATTAAAAACAAAAAAACACACACTATAGTTATTATTGGCGTAACAGTTTGTGAACTTACTTAAAAACATAAACTATTTTTTATCGTAAATGTACAATTCGATGCGCAGCTTTTAGAGACGTTAGTGTGGTATGCCAGATGTCATATTATCCTCTGAGTGAAAGGCAGCTTGGGTGACGACTAATTGTGCCCGAGAATAGCCATTGCTCAGCGACCTCCGACTAGTTTAGTGCGTGCTCGGCCTGACACAAATACACAAGGCTTCGGGTGTAGGAGCGCTGCACCCCATATCTTAGTAAAAGCCTTTGTCCGCCTCTGACGCAAAGAGAATCGCTTGCTAATAATAAAATGTCATTATTAAACACTAAATAAGCTACTTTTATGGAATTAAAACATAAAATTAAGTTATTATATATAAACTTGGATTAAAATTTTATAATTATTTTATTTTTTGAATAACGGGGGGGCACGTGCCCATGCACCCATTGGCTAGAGCTACCCCTGATTAGTAGACTATATTTAACACAAGCAGGAGTGTAAGGTACATTATAGCTCAAAAATGAGTGTGTTCCAAATATCTTCAATTTATCGACACATAGATTCAATTAATTTCAACTACAGTAGCCCCATGGCTTCTTTGGTGCTGACTGACAGTTCACAGCTGACTTCTGACAGTCAACATTTAGGTATATACCTAAATTTTGACTGTCAGAAGTGAGAGCTGCTAAACACATGTTTTTTGCAGATCATATGGTTCGGCGTGGGGATACATAATTTGGTCTGGTAGCTTTTCAAAGCCGTCAGAAGTCAGCTGTGAGCTGTCAGTCAGCACCACAAAAGCTAAAACTGAGGTATAGCAGCATATAGCCGGGATCACATGGTATACAATAGGTAACATACTTCTCACACCTCTGACTCATCCCTCTTATATTCACAGTAGAGAGAAAACCAACTGCATATGTTTTTACTATATACATATATATATATATATATATAGTTATTGTTATTATTATTATCATTATTATTATTTCGTCATCGTCATCATCATTATCATTATTATTCCATCATTGTCACCATCATCATCTATTATTATTATTATTATTATTATTATTATTATTATTATTTAATAATAATAATATTTTATCGGCCGGAAGCAATTCTGACTATTTATTTAACTAAGGGTACAAGGTACAATTCCAAGCGTGGAGAAAAAAATAAATATCAGGTGTGAGAATGGAATTTCCCCTTTGACAGTGGTCAGGAAACTGGCTGTTGTTTCTGCTCTTTATTAAGTTGAGCATAATCAGTCAGTTCAGAAAGTGCACTTCAAATACCCAAAACACAAAAAAAGAGGGTAGTTAGTAGCTCTTAGGTATTAATTATAAGAGAAGGTATTTTAGCCTAAATTGACTAATTTATTCACTCAAAACACATATGTTTAATAAAGCACATTTGAGCCAAATGTCTCAAGGTCATATATTTAAAAATGAGGTGTCCCAATAGCTAAATAATTTTATAGTAAAGGAAATTGATAGAATTAAAGAAAAAGGAAAAATAAGAGTAAATTTGATGAAGAATGCCCACCTAGGGAAAGAGGAAAAATGTGGGAAGAATCCAATGCACAAAGGTGACATCTTCCTTTCTTCTGTCTTCTATAGTAGAAGTAGTCACAGACACATTTTAACACAAATAGAATTATATTTCGGCATTGTTGCCTTTATCAAACACAAAGAAGAGAGTACAAATAACACAAACACTGGCTTACTCAATTTTGAATTTAAAGGAGAACTGTTAGAAACACATTGTACTAACTGGTTTTGGGAGTAAAGATAAATTCCTTGGATATGGTTAGTATTTATAGAGACCTATTTAAAAATAATAATAATAATGAATTGAAAAATTATAATCTAATAGAAAGAAAGAAACTATCTTCTGTTGAGCCCTGGTGGTAATCTCGATTTCATAATCCATTGGTGGGCCAGTTCCCACTGTCTAAGTTGAGAACTGTTGCACTGGTTGGGAAATGCTCTTAATATTTTGGTGGTGTAGCCGGTTTGAAAGTCCTGGTTGTGGGTACCAGCATGAATAGGTACAGTCAACAGTGCCGAAATATTATTCTATTTGTGTTAAAATGTGTGTGTGACTACTTCTACTATAGATGACAGAAGAAAGGAAGAAGTCACCTTTGTGCATTGAATTCTTCCCACATTTTTCCTTTTTCCCTAAGTGGGCTTTCTTCATCAAATTTACTCTTAGTAGTTTAGTTTTCCTTTTTCTTTAGTTCTATCAATTTCCTTTACTATAAAATCAAGGTCATATGTTGCAAGAGTACATACCTTCTTTGATAGCACCCTGAGTAGCGAGATTGAATGCCAGTTCACTGGAGTCGACCATATGATGAGCTCCATCTAGCAGTCGGAATTTCAACCCTGACAGCTTGTGTCCTGACAGCAAACCTGGACACAACACAATGACAATAATCACTGTCCTGCAGTCTAAATTTCACCCTGGACATACACATGTACAGGGATTGCAAGATATTGGTATTTGTATTATATATATATAATACAATTACCTCATAAAGCTAAAAGAGGTTTTCCTTATAGAGATATATTATATATTCGAATCCAATGTCCTTTTCCTGTGTTTGTCCTTTATGTTATACCTTTTACATGTTTCTATCTATGTGTCTTATCATTCTTTACTATTTTCCATTTTCTCCCTTTTGTGTTTTGTTTTTGGTTTCCTCTTTTAGGAAGTTGCGTTGCACGTTTCACACTCCTCCCTGGTGAGTTCCGATAGAATGAAACCTAGGTCGGGGGATTGGGCGGTGAAGATCGATTTTCTTTAAGAGGCAACCATTACCTCTTTGTCCATTGGCAGCAATGTAAAGTGTGAACTGTGTTCTTCTTTTCATTGTAAACACCATATTGTGTTCGTTCCTTTTTTATTGTTTCTATCTACCTTTCCTATACCTTCTTCCAAATATAATACAATTACCTCATAAAGTGAAAAAAGGTTTTCCTTATAGAGATATAAAATATTGGTATTTTAGCTTCTCTCCTCTGCAAATAAGAAAAATATTTCATATTTAGTTAATGTTCATAACTGTGTTGTGAGGACTAATTCTATTAAGAGGAAACCTACTTCCTACTCTCGCTCAAAATAAGCAAGGAGAGTAGTTTAGAAAAAGTGCATGGAGATAATCAGGTATAGCAAGTGACAACATTCTCAATTATTATTGACCTTTCTGTGCCATAAGTCGGAACCCCTTCTCAATTCCAGGCACGAACTGTTTGGGGATGTTTGTTCCAATCGTCTCGTCAACAAACTCAAGTTGAGTGTTTTGGTGGGCAGGCAGTGGCTGAAACACAAATAACAATGTGAATGTTGAATACTTTATTACAGCCATTTCTAAACTCAGTAATTGTCTAGTTTGCTTCTATGATATTTGCGTTGGACCCATTCCAACTGGAAAAATAAAATATAACTAGAGCTGTGAGAATTCTGAAAAATAGAGTCCTAGAAATATTTTAATAGTTTTTAGGGTCTACTAATGGTGATTGTTTTGATAGGGAATAGTTTAAAATTGACCAGTGAAAATCTTCTTTCTAATATGAACAGTTTTGAATTTAAATATATAATAAAATCTACATATAAATTGTTGTTTTTTGTTGTTGTTGGTTGTTTCTTTTGGGTGTTGGAGTTGCTGTTGTCGTCGTCGTCGTCGTTATCGTTATCGTCGTCATCATCATCATCATTATCATCATCATTATCATTATCATTATCATTATCATTATCATTATTATTATCATTATTATTATTATTATTATTATTATTATTATTATTATTATTATTATTATTATTATTATTATTATTATTATTATTATTATTATTATTATTATTATTATTATTATTATTATTATTATTTTAAATATGGCTGGTGACATTTTTAACAAATTCTTGTGAAAGATTCCACCACCACTACTGTCAACTTTTGATCCTTTCCTGGTCTCAGTGGGCTTTGTGATGACAAACAAAAGATGCAAAATGAACTCAAGAACCTCCTTTCTTCACATATAGACTCACTTCATGATGAATTCATGCATTACTTTCCATATATTTCTTCACAATACCGGCAGCGCAAATTGGGAGGAGCCTAATGAACTAAAGTGTGACACAAATGTCAAAGATCAATTCCAAGCAATGACCGTTGAAGGAGTTTGGATAACCTATCTTCATGCTGCTAATAGTGTTGTTTCAGTTTTCTTCAACACATCTGTGTGAATCTGCCTTTGCAAAACATCATGTACGAGTTGAGGTAGAGAATGAACTTAAATGTGCATTATCTCAGCTGAGGCCTAGCATTTGAGGACTTTTGAAAGAAAAACAATGTCAGCCATTTCATTAATTTTCATTTGATACTTATTTTAATATTTTTGTACTTTTTATCAATAATTTTTTACAATGTTTTTCACATCAATTTATCACTTTAATATTGTGTTTTCATCACTCAGCATTGTATTACAATATAAATTTAAAATTACATTTATTATATTTATTTAAAAATAAACAAGTGTTTATTTTTGTTTCACATTTTCATCATCATCATCATGAAGAGCTTCCAGTCACTGGCTGGATCTGTTTGGAACGTAAGCCTCTCCACCGCCTCTCTCCTTTCAGCTTGGCCCAATGCTCTTTTCTCTCCTACACACTCCTCCTTACTCCCTTGCACTTGTCTGACACATCCCTGCTTCAAATCAGGCTTCTCACACTTCTGCTTGCCTTCCTCTCTCACTTATTTCTCTCGTGTTCCTTCCACTCTCCTCTACAATGCTTCCTACTGCCTAGATACTTGAAACTATTTACTATCTTCAATTGCTCCCCTCCATCACGCCAGTTGTATACCTGTCCTCTTTTGTTCATCATTTTTTCCAATATTCGGATTTGGAGATTCGAATTCATGCCAACTCTAGTTCTATTATTCTTTAACAATTTTTATTCTCTCCCTTGTGTTTTGTGTTTCCCACTCCCTCCTAATGAGTTCAGATATAATGAAACCTAGGTCAGGGGATTGGGCGGTAATGATAGACACTCATCAAGAGGCAGCCATTATCTGATTGTCCAGTGACAGCAGGGTAAAGTGTGAACTGACATAGTAAGAGATATTGTGTTCATTTCTCTTATGTGTTTATATCCATCTCTCCTGTACCTTCTTCTAATTATCACAAAATGTACCTCAAGAATTTAAAATAATAAAATTAACTAGTGTCTAGTGGCTTAATGAAAGAAGTTAAAAGAGGTTTTCATTAAAAAGCTATAGTTGTTTTGACTTTTGAGGCTTCTATCCAAAAGCAATTTTTACTTGAAAATAATTTTGTCAGCCAATAAAATAATAATTTCATATTCTTCCCTGTACAATATTTTTTAAATTATTAGATTAATTTTATATCTATATATGTTAACTCAACTACCCCAAGCAACTAGTTCGAAGGCTACACTTTATTTAATTCTAATTTCCTTTTGCATCTTATGGTTTTGTTCCTTTGAAAAGGGGAAAACAATAAATCAAAGCTATTATTAATATAACAGTATTCTTTGTAAATATCAAGCTATAAGCCTGGCCTATATATTTAGCCTAAGAACACTACACATATTCATGGTGCTATATTCTAGTTCCACTTTAATATGTTTAGAGTTATTATAAAACTATTTGTAGCCATGGGGGAGAACAAACTAATTTATTCTATCACTGATAAGATTAATAAAATACATCCCAATAGATATTAAAAATGAACAACTTTAGATCGACAAATTGAATATTTCCTCACCTCTAGGATACCGGTAACTCTGGCAAACTGTCCAGACCCGCCCGATTGTTTCTTGTGAAGGAAGTCGAAAGTACATGGCGATGTCAGAGTCTCCCTGAACGAAACCTTGGGTTTTCCAAGAATCACTGGACAGCCATACTCGCGCTCCATGCGCTGTGAGGAATAAAACATATAATGTACAAACAAGTTAAGCTAATACCATATCATAATATTGACCCGAGCATAGATAATACTGTACCATACTGACCTGAGTGTAGATAATACTGTATCGTACTGACCTGAGTGTAGATAATACTGTATTGTACTGACCTGACTGTAATAATAATACTGTATCATACTGTCCTGAACGTAAATAATACTGTATCATACTGACCTGAGTGTAGATAATACTGTATCGTACTGGCCTGAGTGTAGATAATACTGTATTGTACTGACCTGAGTGTAGATAATACTGTATCATACTGACCTGAGTGTAGATAATACTGTATTGTACTGACCTGAGTGTAGATAATACTGTATCATACTGTCCTGAACGTAAATAATACTGTATCATACTGACCTGAGTGTAAATAATACTGTATCATACTGACCTGAGTGTAGATAATACTGTATCGTACTGACCTGAGTGTAGATAATACTGTATTGTACTGACCTGAGTGTAGATAATACTGTATCGTACTGACCTGAGTGTAGATAATACTGTATCGTACTGACCTGAGTGTAGATATTATTGTATTGTACTGACCTGAGTGTAATAATAATACTGTATCGTACTGACCTGAGTGTAGATATTATTGTATTGTACTGACCTGAGCGTAAATCTCTAGGTGCAGCTCCCCCATACCCGACACAATGGTTTCCTTATTATCATCGTCATAATGGAAATGGAAGGTGGGGTCTTCCTTGGTAAACCGAGCTACTGCTTTGCTGAAGTTGTCACGGTCTTTCGAGTTGGTCGGATTGATCGACATGGACACCACCGGATCTGGCACAAATATAGATTCCTGAAAGGAACACGTTATTCTCACACATTATTCCAGACTAAAATGCTCAAGGCGATTATTATTAATGAACATTGTATTGTGTACCATGGAAAGATTCAGTTTGGGATCAGTAACGAAAGTGTCGCCACTGGCACAGTCAACTCCAAACAAGGCGAAAATATCTCCCGAGTAAACTTCTAACACATCCTCCATCTCGCTGGAATGAAGTCGAACAAGCCGAGCTATTCTAACCTATAATAAACAAACAACAAGCTATGTAATTTATACTTTCTCAACTAAGTGATTACATAAACACAAGACTTAAAAACTAACTAGATTCTATGAGAAACACAACACCCAATCCCCTGGCCAAGACTTCATCAGTGTTAAAATGCCACACAAAATGCAAACAATAGTCTGCAATTGGGCGGTAATTAAAACGCCATGAAAAAATGAGTGTGATTGTCTTCTGGGTAGCTACTTTGCATTGTTTTCCACAATAACACACTTCACTACCTAAGTTAAAATTATAAGTCTAATTATCTCAAGGTTCTTTCATGGTAATTCACACAAGAAAAAGTAATGTGAATAAGTTTGGTATGCCTAAGCACATTTATTTATTACTTAAATTTGCAAATTTTATTAAAGGTTCCGGTGAACTAACACTTGTTACATCACAAACCAAGAAAATGTTATTGATCACATCACAGAGAGTGGAGAGATTGACACAATTTCGAGTTGCTTTCCCCTCATTACAAATACAAATATTGCTATTACCACTTGGGATGTGGGATATAGCAGCACAAATCTGGTTATTCCAAGTTGAAAATTCTCTTGTCTTTTGTTCTATTAGGAGGTGGGAGAATACCAATGTCAGCACAGAGAGAGTGATTTTACTGCTGAGAGCTAATCAAGTTCCGGGTGTAATGCAAGTCTTTGTGCTCTGCTATCAACAGTTATTTATTTAGGTTCAGCAAGTGTCACACCTTTAATGATTTAGAGAAGGCTCGACCATATTTCAAAGCTCATGTAAATTAAGGGCTTGCTTAGCTTGCTCCGGTCAACCATTTATGAGTATGTAGTTAGTGAGCCAGACAAGGAGGCAACCCAGAGAGAGTAGAGCAGGGGTTGGTAACGTGGTTCCCGTGGGCGATTTTAGGCGCCCACCTTATAATTTGTAATGTTGTACATTTTTTGTTAAATATTTTTGTTTTGTCTGAACTTGGAGGATAAAAACTCTTATCCATTGTTGAGAAAGTGTGCCTTGAAACTTTACTCCTATGGTGCATCAACTTACACATGTATGTGAATCATCTTAAGTCAAAATATAGATCAAGATTAACTGATTTTCGACTTGATAACTACTTACATACAGCGAGCTCCAGTTATATTACTGACTACATTAAGTTCGCTGACAATATGCAGTGCCAAGCTTCACAGTAATGATTAAGGTACTTAAATAAAGTTCACAATTTGCAGTTTTGATGTTTATGCTAGTTTACTATTCCATTACTATAGACATGCAAAAGGTGGGGTTATTTTTAGAGGAAAAGTGGTGTTATTTTTCTCAAAAAGCGATGATATTATAAGCTGAAAGTGATGTTATTATTTACATAAATACAAGTCGAATTAGTATTTCTTAAAAAAAAACAGGATAAAACTATCTACATTTTTTGTTCATATTGTGTATCTAACTATTTATTAACATATTCGCCAGAAAAATCAAATATAAACACGCACAAAATATTTCACACTTAGTAATATCAAACTCGATATATCAACATCATTACCTTCGAGTCTTACAAATAGCAATATCGAAATAATCGATTATTAACTTAGGTTTAGACCAGACAATAATAACACCGAAACTTGTCGTCATAGAGGACTAAACTACTATCAAATAAGGAGAAGGGAATAAATATTAAGAAGATATAATTTTTCCAAACATGACCGCATATCCCTATCCATTATTATCTTCATATATTAGTTTTTAACAATAAGCCCACTTTGTAGCATGCTTCAAAATTTGAGGTTCAAATATTTAAATCGAAAGAATGATAATTTTAGTTGGTGTTTTGTTTATTTAATTTAAAATATATATATTCTCAACTTGTCACTAATGCCCTTGCTTGGACCTAACGTGAAATCTTTTAAAGGTTATAAACAAAGAATTTATCTATTGAAATTTAGGTTTCGTAATGTGTAAAAGTAGAAATCGTGATTTTTAGTGCTAACCTCAGATAAAAAAAGCTTAATTATCCTGAAAACACTCATTTTCCTGTGATCCATTTTATGCCTATAAAACAAGTAAAAACAGATACTATTTGTATAAACGGCAGCCCTGGTATGCTATCACCAATGTTACAGCGTTGAAAATTATAGTGCATGATGTGGTATTTGCCAAATTACAAAGAAATTGTGTTTATTTTGAAAAAAAAAGCTTAAATTTGTGTTATTTGTGTGAAAACAGTAGAAGTCGTGTAAAAATTTGTTTTATCGCAAATACAAGTTTTGCTTATTCCTATCCATTACTATCTTCATACATTAGTTTTTAACAATAAGCCCACTTTGTAACATGCTTCAAAATTTGAGGTTCAAATATTTAAATCGAAAGAATGATATTTTAGTTGGGGTTTTGTTTATTTCATTTAAAATATGTATATTCTCAACTTGTCACTAATAAATACATAAATAAAATATGAAAATTCAAATACAAAAATCTACATTTTTCTTGGAGCCCCCAGAATAAAACACATTTTGGAAAATAGCTCTTCATGCTTAAAAGGTTGCCGGCCCCTGGAGTAGAGATTAAAAGGGGTGTCAAACACAGATGTAATTTAAGGTGTTTCAACCTAAAGAAAATTTAAATGGTTTCAAACCCAGATTACATTTAAGGGGTTTTAAATCTAAATAGCCTTTTAAAGTTAATCAAAGCAAGAGAACATATTAAGAAGTGTCAAACATTATTTTTTGTATTCTGCCAATAACTAAATAAGAAACACAATTTTCAAAAGAAATTAACTGTAATCGCTCTGCCCATCGTCTTGATCTTTTTCTATTTAGATTGGCCCTCAGGAGCAGTGTAGATGTAGCACAAGACATACATGGAAGTTTGTTTTTAGATGACATTTATTTGAAAAGTGCAAGTTTACTACAATGAGACTACAGAAGATGTGTAGTTCCTAAAGCTAACTAAAGATATTGAAACATAAAGACCGTGTAGACCATTTTGCCATTAACTCACTGCAAAATTTACAGAAAACCTGACTTCAATGCCTGCTTGGTAGTCTAACTGCTCTTTAACCCAGGCATATTCCTGAGAGCCTCCGTCTAATCTAATGATCAAGGCTCTCTGCCCAAAACTTCAATAGTTTTCTCCCTGAAAGAGGTCATCTCCTGCTTGTTTTTTAATCTTGTTTATCTGGTTAGCACGAAGTGACTCTTTCAGGTAAACATAATTCGCAACACTTCATTTAATCAAGAGCATATTCTTACAACATTATGGTCAGTAAAAAGTGATTGAATCAGCGTTATGGCAATACCATCTAGATGTGATCAATGTTTATTCTTACTTAACAAAACTATAATGAAAAAAGAATACAGACAAGCACACTAGGGAGTCTTACTAAATTAATAAAAATAATTTCCAACAAATGTAATAAAATTAACTATTCGATAGGGATGTGCACGACTCAAAAATGTAAGATCGAGGCGAGAAAAAAATATCGATCTTGTCTCGAAAGTTCAAATTGAATCTTGAAAAAGCAAATAAATTCTCTGAGAAATTTACAAACCAAACCAGAATTTATTATAAATACCCAAAAATAGGCTGCACTTTTACCCCAAAAACAGCCTTTATAAAACTATAACGTGTAATTTGTTAATTGTTCTATTAGATAATACTTAACATGTATTGTACCTTTCTAAGGACTAAATCTATTTATATTGATTTATATAGTTTTTTATCTTCACAATAGATGGTACTCTTTGCCAATTATTTTCAAAAAGATTATTTAAAAGTAGATGGGCCTTGACACTAATTATAAAAATAAATGTCTGACCAAATGAACATTCTATATTTAGTTTTTTTCTCTTCGCATGTTTTAGAGACTTTTCATTGCAGCCTGTTGATGACTACTATTATTCTATTGTGACCAGAATTTAGTGTGTTTGTTAGCTAGATTTGGAATCTTACACAAAGATTACTTTACACATAGTTTACTTTTAAAGTAGACTCATTCTCAGATTTGAATACTTTTATATTGATCAAAGAAATTGTATTTCTAGAGTCTGGCTATTATTATGAGGCAGCTTAATTTCGGGCCAAAACAACAAATATTATTTTTGCTTGAAAGAAGTAGAAATTGGTGATCTCTAACTTTAGTTTGTTTAGGAGTAAAAGTGTTTTAAAGGTTAGAAGAAAACTTTTGGTTATAAACAACGTTTTTCAGTATCAAACTTTGAAACTATAAGCTGCTACACTACAAAATTAAATTTAAATAGTATAAGAATTAAAATGTGTATTTGTTTTTTTTTAATGCACTGTAAGATAATCCAAAGCAAGCGCCAGCCCAAATGTCAAAAAAAAAACTTTAGCACGCTATAAATTATGTATTATATTTATCTTTAACAAACATAATTTACATTTATGTACTTTCAAAGGAAGTTTTTTTCGTCCTGATCTTGGTATTTTTTTATATTCTTGTGTCAATATTGTTTCGCACATCCTTACTATTTGGTATCGCATTTGATTTGAAATCATTCAATTCTATTAAAAAAAGTTATATTCACACCCCCATAATTAGCACTACTTATAAAACCAATCAGAAGGATTATTTCTGATTACATGACATACAGGCAGATTGAACAAGAAAGAGAGTGAGCTCAGAAAGAAGTGAATCTCCAAACATTTTTAAAGATTTCATAGGGCCTAACTACAGGCATCCACTTAGGCCTACAAGATAAACCAACCTGAATGTGACTCGCTGCTTGCTAAAGGTCTCATTTAAATTAAATTTACCTTATTCACTAAATTAAATAAATGCAAATTAATTAAGATTTATCTTAGTCTAGAAAAGTAAGTGCTAGAAAAACGATAACATTACAGTGTGGAAAAGATAATTGGACATACAGTATATAAAGTGAGTTGAAGTGCCTATCATTTATTAATTATCTATTAGCAATATAATACAAGAGTAAATAGTCAGAGCTATATTAATGGTAATTACTTCAGTTAGATTTCATATTATGAAAATTGAAAAATGACACCTGGACACGGGAATCGATCCCGGGTACTAAGCCAAAGGTCCCGGGTTCAATTCCCGTGTCCAGGTGTCATTTTTCAATTTTCAGAATATAATATAATACAAGGACTGTAACAATAATTAACAGTTTGTAATTTAAAATAATTGTAAATATATTTCCTTGCATCAGAGTTTACCAAGTGGTAATGGAGTGTAACACTTGGACAAAGTGAGAGAGAAGATTTAGCAATAACTACCTTTTTGGATGTTCTGACGTTGAAAATGTTCTCTCCTTTCCTAAGCACACCCTGATAGCAGCGCAGATAGGTCAGCTGGCCATAGCGACCCGCCTCCAGTTTGAAAGCCAGCCCTAGAAAAGGTGCTCTGCCATCTCTAGCTGGGTCTAACACAACTTTCTCTGTCTCCTCTCTACATGTGAATAACATACGTCACAATGGCATATTCACTAAAAAAAATTATGGTTAAAACAAAAATCAACATTTGTTTGGTTTTAAACATCAAGAACATTAATAAACCAATTAAAATTGATATAACAACAACTCAATGTCTTATTTTTATATTTAGAAATCTTTGCTTTAATGAAACGTTGTAAACTATTGTTCAGAGGGATGGACACAACAACAAGAGCTTGTGACAATACCCACCTGCCAATCTCTCGAAGTGCGAAGTTGTTTACCTCCCCAGGATTTGGCAAGTAGTCTAGGACCGCATCTAGCAGGGGCTGCACCCCCTTGTTCTTGAGGGCTGTCCCCAAGAGCACAGGGGTGAACATGCGACGCAGGCATGATCGACGAATGGCCGCTTTCAAGTCACTTTCAGTCGGAGTCTTCTCCTCTGTTGGGTCATTTCATGTAACGTTAATGGCAATAGCTGTTTCCAAAATGTTGTCTTTTCCTCTTTCCAGGGAAATGAGAGTGCAGAACTGATGAATATTAGTTTCAAATCAAATAACTAACTAATGACTTAAGAATGTATGAAATCAGTACAATGATGTAATGTAAGCAATAGTGAAGGAAGGAGAGTTGGGTTAAGGCTGTTGAAAAACAAATAAACTTTTTTCTTAATCTCATAACTAACCATAATTAGTACATTTTGAAAATATTCCTTTATAATCTCAAGAAACAAGGAAAAAAATTACACTTTTAAAACGTTGGCAAGTGAAACTTGCAGTGTTGCCAGATAAGATATTGAAACTACCTTCAAGTTTTTTTTTACTATTGCATCTTACTATCCATTTGGGTTATACCCTTAAGTATTAATTACTCCAATGGTTTTAGGGATTAGGAAGGTTGTATTTATAGGAAGTGTACCCGCATGGGTGCATGGCGAGAGAGTGGAAAACCATTTTGGAAAAACCACCCTCAGTACACCCGACTGAGATTAGAACCTTGATCTCCCCTTCATTGGCAGTCTGGTCTACTGCGAGAGTAGCATGTTAGATCATGTGGCCATCAAAGTGGATTATCTTCTAGTTACTAATAACATTTTAACCTAGTACATCTTCCTTCCATTACACTTGACAACAGTAATTTATTATATAAATTGTATTTTTATCTTAGAATTGAAATAAACATTTCCCATTGGAAAGAGATAAACCTGCCCTTGCTGTGTTTGCAGTCAGTCTCACAAAAATAGTAAGGATATGACAGCTAAGAGCTTTCAGCAAGCAAAATTCTCACCTAGAAACAAGTCTCTGACTAGAGTATTCTCACCTAGAAACAACTCTCCAAGAGTATCATCAACATTAGATACATGCTCTATGAGTTCCTGTCTGCGCTCCTCGCACTCCAACCTCATAGTCGCCGGCACTTCATCTTCCCGCACCACTTCTCTGTGAACACAACCTTGACATATTAGGTTGGGTGTTTTCTTTCTGCCTATTGGTAATCTGTTAAGATTCAAGGAAATATTATTTTACTCCGAGTTCTTTGATTGATATAACTGTATCATAAATATTAATATGAAGATTGAGGCAACACTGGTGGCGGAAGATGGAAGTTTGCCACATGAGAAGACCTTGGTATCAACTAGGTAAAACCAGAACGACAGGACAAAGCGTCAGTCAAGGCATGGTCGCACCCTAAGGTGAGGTGGGTGCTACACAATATCATAGTATATTAACACCCTCCCAGGTCTAGATACAACACTTTTGTATATTGTATTCATAAGAATAGTTCTAAAATTTTAAAATATGTAACTCACATTGGTGAGCAAGTATCTTCTTGTAGAGTTTGCTGGGGAAAAGTTCACAGTTTGAATCCCTGCTTAGTTTACTTAAGAGAATGTTTCCCCAAATGCTTTCCCACTACCCTTCAATACAAATGTGTGTCCATTTCCTCTAGATTACAATACATTTCATTCAGTTTTGGTAATTAAATGACTAGCAGTAGGATTTGCTGCAGTTAAAGATTTTCAACACCATTATCACAGGAACTGTGCTAATGTTCAATATATGCTCAAGATCTAATGTTATTTAACCAACCCAAAGACTCCTTCAAAATAAAGAGCCTTCCTGGAGACAAGGTCCACTAAGCCAGCCGTGTTACTTTCAAGGCCGATGGGCAGCTGCAAGAAAGCTGCGTTGTGAGCCAGCTTCGACCTGCAAACATTTCAAACATATACACTATAGTTGGCAGAGGACATATTTAACATCAAGAACATGAGCCCAGAGACTTTGGTTCTAAACTTAGTAAATTCAGTACCTATCTAGTTTGAAATTAAATAAGATACAATTAACTTCAGCTGTACCTAGTATTCCTAAAAAAAACTTTTACATTTGAGACAATTTACAATTTGATATATTAAAGTACTTCAATTTTTATATTTGGGTTTGATATATTGTTCTTTAAATTGAAAAAGTCACCTGGGCAAGAGAATCAAACTCGGAACCTTTGGTTTAGTATGCCAATGCTCTTACCTCTGACCTGTCAAGGCATTGTTTTATGACCAGGGTCATTCTTCGCCCAATTTTTAAGCCAGAGTCTGTGGTGTATGTATAAAAATTGTCAGCTACATAATATGAGCGATCAATTAAAATTGCAGGCTATCAGATAATGCAGTCCACTTCGACTCAGGGGTGCGAGAGGAGGGGGGAGGAAAGTGGGGTTGCGTTATGTTGCCAATAGTACAATAACAACTGTATGGATGCACATATCATGGTGCCAGATATGCTAAGTTTGATTCCTGTGTTATTTCTACAATTTAAAGAATATAATATTAGATGGGGCTATAACCGTACTTAACAACTATAATATCCTGGCCCATCATCGGTTTAATATGTTTTTATCCCTGTACCCGAGATGATAGGGAGGTTAATTTCAAAACCAAGGTAGTCTTTCCGGTTCCTAATGAACCTTGGCTGGTCCAACTTGTTGATGAAACTGTATACATACCTCAACTGTGACAACACTCTGGTAATATTGGCTCCTTGTTGTTATAACTTGTTGATGAAACTGTATACATACCTACACTGTGACAACACTCTGGTAGTATCAGCTCCTTGTTGGTATAACTTATTGATGAAACTGTATGTACATACCTCAACTGTGACAACACTCTGGTAGTATTGGCTCCTTGTCGGTACCTCAAATGTGACAACACTCTGGTAGTATCGGCTACTTGTCGGTATAACTTGGTGATGAAACTGTATGTACATACCTCAACTGTGACAATACCCTGGTAGGATTGGCTCCTTGTCGATCTAACTTGTTGATGAAGGCTACGCAGGGCACGTTGTACCTCTTCATCTGTCTATTGACCGTGAGGGTCTGGCTTTGAACGCCACCCACAGCACAAAGTACCAAAACAGCACCATCCAATACTCTTAGGGCTCTCTCTACCTCCACTGTGAAGTCCACGTGACCTGCCAGAAGATAAGAATAATACTTCACTTACAACATATTACAAATTACCTGTCCCCATTTGAAAATTAGAATAAGTTTCAAACAACTATAAATTACGCTTCTACTCCCCCTCTAGCGTAATGAGGTGGGAGCTAAACAAGATATAGTCCACCACTCCCCACTGGACATTGTGAGGTGGGAGCTAAACTAGATATAGTCCACCACTCCCCACTGGACATTGTGAGGTGGGAGCTAAAAAAGATATAGTCCACCACTCCCTACTGGACATTGTGAGGTCGGAGCTAGACAAGAGATAGTCCACCACTCCCCACTGGAAACTGTGAGGTCAGAGCTAGATAAGAGATAGTCCACCACTCCCCACTGGACATTGTGAAATGGGAGCTAAAAAAGATATAGTCCACCACTCCCCACTGGACATTATGAGGTGGGAGCTAAACAAGAGATAGTCCACCACTCCCCACTGAACATTGTGAGGTGAGAGCTAAACAAGAGATAGTCCACCACTCCCCACTGGACATTGTGAGATGGGAGCTAAAAAAGATATAGTCCACCACTCCCCACTAGACATTATGAGGTGGGAGCTAAAAAAGATATAGTCCAACACTCCCCACTGGACATTATGAGGTGGGAGCTAAACAAGAGATAGTCCATTACTCACCACTGCACACTGTGAAGTGGGAGCTAAACAAGATATATTCCACCACTCCCCACTGAACATTGTGAGGTGGGAGCTAAACAAGATATAGTCCACTATTCCCCACTGGACATTGTGAGGTGAGAGCTAAACACGAGATAGTCCACCACTCCCCACTGAACATTGTGAGGTGGGAGCTAAAAAAGATATAGTCCACTATTCCCCACTGGACATTGTGAGGTGGGAGCTAAAAAAGATATAGTCCACTATTCCCCACTGGACTTTGTGAGGTGAGAGCTAAACACGAGATAGTCCAACACTCCCCACTGGACATTGTGAGGTGGGAGCTAAACAAGATATAGTCCATTACTCACCACTGCACACTGTGAAGTGGGAGCTAAACAAGATATATTCCACCACTCCCCACTAAACATTGTGAGGTGGGAGCTAAACAAGATATCGTCCACTATTCCCCACTGGACATTGTGAGGTGAGAGCTAAACACGAGATAGTCCACTATTCCCCACTGGACATTGTGAGGTGAGAGCTAAACACGAGATAGTCCACCACTCCCCACTGGACATTGTGAGGTGAGAGCTAAACACGAGATAGTCCAACACTCCCCACTGGACATTGTGAGGTGAGAGCTAAACACGAGATAGTCCAACACTCCCCACTGGACATTGTGAGGTGAGAGCTAAACACGAGATAGTCCAACACTCCCCACTGGACATTGTGAGGTGAGAGCTAAACACGAGATAGTCCAACACTCCCCACTGGACATTGTGAGGTGAGAGCTAAACACGAGATAGTCCAACACTCCCCACTGGACATTGTGAGGTGAGAGCTAAACACGAGATAGTCCAACACTCCCCACTGGACATTGTGAGGTGAGAGCTAAACACGAGATAGTCCAACACTCCCCACTGGACATTGTGAGGTGAGAGCTAAACACGAGATAGTCCAACACTCCCCACTGGACATTGTGAGGTGAGAGCTAAACACGAGATAGTCCAACACTCCCCACTGGACATTGTGAGGTGAGAGCTAAACACGAGATAGTCCAACACTCCCCACTGGACATTGTGAGGTGAGAGCTAAACACGAGATAGTCCAACACTCCCCACTGGACATTGTGAGGTGAGAGCTAAACACGAGATAGTCCAACACTCCCCACTGGACATTGTGAGGTGAGAGCTAAACACGAGATAGTCCAACACTCCCCACTGGACATTGTGAGGTGAGAGCTAAACACGAGATAGTCCAACACTCCCCACTGGACATTGTGAGGTGAGAGCTAAACACGAGATAGTCCAACACTCCCCACTGGACATTGTGAGGTGAGAGCTAAACACGAGATAGTCCAACACTCCCCACTGGACATCGCAAGGTGGTAACTTTTCCTACCCGGTGTATCTATGATGTTGATGTTGTGATGTTTCCAGAGGGTGTATGTCGCTGCTGACTGGATGGTGATTCCTCGTTGTCTTTCCAACTCCATAGAGTCCATTACTGCTCCAACATTATCCTTCCCCTTAACCTAGACAAGCAATCCAATGATATACATTTTCACAAAATGTTGAGTTAACGAATGATACACATTAAGAATGAATAATTTAGAACCAGACTAGAAACATTTCTTAGCCTTGCCTTCACAAGTATGTTTCAACTGAAGATATTTGTATACCCCTTCCTTAAGAAATTATATGTATCTAATAACATAACCACCCTTATCTAAACAGTTTTTATAAGTGTTTATATAAATAGACTCAAGTTTTGCACTTCTTGGGGCCTGTTATTAGAAAATAGCAATGTTTGCAAACTCTGACATATGGAGTCCCTGCACACACCATGTTATGCCAGTATCAAGGAAATTGTTCTTAAATGTGGTTTTTCAATCTCTCTCCAGCTGATGTTAGTTTGAACTTACTTCATGCATCTCATCTATTCGTCCAGTGTAAAACAAGATTCGTTCCGTCAGCGTTGTCTTGCCAGAGTCGATGTGAGCAGATATACCAATGTTACGAATTCGTTGTAAATTATTATGTTCCGAATATTTCTCATATGATGACATGAACAGCACATTTTCCTAAAAATGAAAGTTGAGTGGAATAAGGATTGGAAATTATCAATAAGCTTTATAACCAAATTAAGTTTGATAGTAGGCTAATCCATTACAAAGAATAATAAAAAGTGAGAGAATAAGGTAAAACAACTGTCTCGGACACTACTGTAGACTACCTACATTATATTTCATTAAAATATCCGTAAGACTACCAGTATCTAAAAAAATTATCATACAAAAATAAGCTTATGAAAAAGATATAGGCCTAACTTAACTTAAACTTTATAATTTACTTTTATTATTTGTTTTTGTCTTTTTTAAGTTTAGGCCTATCTGTTTGTGCATCAGTCAAAAGTTTGAGTGTGATTGTTATTAACACTCTAGTGTATTGGTACCAGTCATTGACACAAGACGAAATATGTAGCTAGTGGTATCTATTTACTTGACAAAAGACATCTAAAACCTTATTAATACAAAGAAGTTGTCCCAGAAGGGAAGGGCATATTGTG